>JARSSU010044036.1:0-10670 GCA_029619165.1 Eurosta solidaginis
ATATGTTCAAATTTCACTAAATGGTTACGTGTATAGCATATATTGTTGTCTGAAAAAATCATAGAGACCGGTGGTATATATTGTATATATCTCATACAACCGATTGTTCAGATAATAAACTTTTCGCAATTTCTACCCCATTTTAACAGCTATAAGCTTCAAATTTCAACAATTGCTTACGTATATAGTATATATTTTGTGTGAAAAATCATTTAGATCCGTGGAATATAGTATATTATACTATATATTTTTTTTTGCAATTTCAGCACCATTTTAACGGCTATAAGCTTCAAATTTAACCAAGTGCTTACGTGTATAGCATATATTTTTGTCTGAAAAAATCATAGATCTCGGTGATATATATAGTATATATCTCATACAATTGTTCAGATAAGAAACTTTGCGCAATTTCTGTCCCATTTTAACAGCTAGAAGCTTAAAATTTCACCAATGCTTACGTATATAGCGTATATTTTTGTCTGAAAAAATCATAGAGATCGGTGGTATATGTATTATATACCCCATATAAACTGTAATTTTTGCCCCTTTTTTACGGGTAGAAGCTTCAAATTTCAACAAATTTCATCAAATAGTTACGTTTGCGTCATATATTGTTGAAATACATGATTCATAGTCATAGTTTTTACATGCAGACCACAACAAACCTGAAATTTTGCATCCTCACACAAAGTACCTACCTATTTTATATTTTATATTTATCTTAAAAATCGTTTAGGTATGTACATCTGTTCACTATATATTTCTTATTTTATACATCCGATTATTGGAGACTACGAACGGGATAAGATTATTGTTCAGCCCCATTCATGACAGGTATGAAAGTCTTCGGCACAGCCGAAAACAGTCCCGTCCTTAGTTGTTTCTTCCTCATTTAGGCTTCCACCTGCTGCTTTTAAATCATTGCATGCCTTTTCAAAATTATTTAAAAAAATCTTCAACATTGTCGTAGTTATTTAGTTTCATTTCATCCAATTTGTATCTGTTTATAATTTGCATTACTGTAGATTTGGTTGAGTACATTTTTTCTAGTTTTTGGATCACTTCGAGGGTAGTTTTGTAGTCACTCACTTATCTCTAGTATTGTTTTTGCTTTTAAATCGGCCTTTTACAGTCTTTCAGCCTTTTCATTTTCTTGCTTTTCTCTCATTGCAGGTTCATTACATTCTTTAAGTCATCAACCTGAATTTCCAGCTACTAAAATTTGCGCCATCAAAAGTTGGAATGCAAATATCATACATTTTTGCATGCTTAGTAATTTTTTCTCCCTTTTTTATATTTTCTTCTATTTCGTTTTTAAGACCAATATTATTTTTAAAAATTCAATAAAGAGGTGTCTAATATAATTTTGCGTATCTTGGCTTTTATTAACTTCGTCGTTGTCTTTTTCAAAGTTCACCATGTGTTTATTTTCAGGTTTAGTTTCCAAATTTAGTAATTTTCGCACCAGGTGCTAATTTTTTAATGTTTTATTTCGCACCAGGTGCTGCTTTTTAATTTTCTATTTCGGACCCGTGATAATTTTAATCTTTCTTGTTCACAAACCTTGCTCTCTACCATAATGAAATATCAGGATTAAGAGAAAAAACGATATAGGTTTTACTAAAATTTATTATTATGCATAAAAGCGATTACAAATTAAACGCAAGGTTTGTGTTATACGGTCGGTGAGAAACTGGTTTTTCTTTTACTCACTTGATGCAGCATACTTATAGCTCTTAGCTTTACACTATTAACATGTATACATAATTGAGTATCTCTACATTTGTGTATTCTCAGATGATGTTAACCGACTCTCGTTACTCTGCATAATTATGTTAAGATGACCAGATTGTAACGAACCCCGGTCGTTCCGTGTTTATAGCCAGGGTTATAACTCGGTCGATGGGTTCCCTTACAAAGAAAAGAACTTCTCTATGTTAACTTAAAGCGTACAATGTATTTATTCAATTCTTGTTATAGAATTTCTACATTTTACTCAAGGCCTCTCTTTCCCTGTGATTTTCCTGAAGTATATGCAGTAGGGCGGGTCGAATTAAAAATCGCTCATTGCTCTGTGAAAATCGTATTCTAGGGATCAAAATAAGAAACTTTGCCGAAGGAACCATACCTCTAAAACGAATTCTGATGTCAGGTAGGGGTAAATTTTGAAAAATCCCACTTTGACCCTAGAATATGATTTTCATAGAGCAATGGGCGATTTTTCTGCCTCCCCAAAACCGACCCGCCCTAATATGCAGCGTTCTAGGTATTTAAACAACCCGAGTGGTCACTACCAGTTGTTTCGTAGTGGTCGCTGCGCGTCCCACTATATACCTGTACTTTCCTGACTCATAACTTAAACAACCTGAGTGGTCACTACAAGTTACTTCGAAGTGGTTGCTACGCATCCCACTGTATACCTGTACTTTCCTGACTCGTAACTTAAACAACCTGAGTGGTAACTACCAGTTGCTTCGTAGTGGTCGCTACGCGTCCCACTATATACCTGTACTTTCTGACTTGTAATATACGTAACTTAAACAACCTGAGTAGTCACTACTAGTTGCTCCGTAGTGGTCGCTACGCGTCCCACTATATACCTGTACTTTCCTGACTTGTAATATATGTAACTTAAACAACCTGAATGGTCACTACCACCCTGCAGTCAAACCAACTAGTTGTATACTAGAAGAATACTAGTTTGCCAAAAATCTCAACTAGTATGAGTTCTGTCTTTTTCCATATTACCAACTGGTATTTTTAACACGGCGATGTCCTACAAAATATCAATTGCCAGCCTCTGCATCAGCATCATACCAATTGACAAACTAGTCATTATATACACCAACATCATACCAGATGACATACTAGTCAGCATACCCATCAGACTCATACCAATTAACATACTAGTCAGCCTTTGCGCCATTATTATACCAGATGGCATACTAGTTATTATATACACCAATATCATACCAATTGACATACTAGTCAGTAGACTGGGTTGGTCCCCATACAAAAAAAAAGTTGCTAATGTCCGCCCCTAAATTTGAAGATTATGTTGAGAAGGTTTCGGAGAAATTTTTTTATAAAATTTTTTTTTGATCCTTCGAAATACAGCCAAAAAGGTTTTTGCGTTGTAACTTGGTTATTTGATGACCGATTTTTATACTCAGTTGAGCAGAGCTCACAGAGTATATTAAGTTTGATTGGATAACGGTTGGTTGTACATATATAAAGGAATCGAGATAGATATAGACTTCCATATATCAAAATAATCAGGATCGAAAAAAAATTTGATTGAGCCATGTCCGTCCGTCCGTCCGTCCGTCCGTCCGTTAACACGATAACTTGAGTAAATTTTGAGGTATCTTGATGAAATTTGGTATGTAGGTTCCTGAGCACTCATCTCAGATCGCTATTTAAAATGAACGATATCGGACTATAGCCACGCCCACTTTTTCGATATCGAAAATTTCGAAAAACCGAAAAAATGCGATAATTCATTGCCAAAGGCGGTGAAAGCGATGAAACTTGGTAGATGGGTTGACGTTATGACGCAGAATAGAAAATTAGTAAGATTTTGGACAACGGGCGTGGCACCGCCCACTTTTACAAGAAGGTAATTTAAAAGTTTTGCAATCTGTAATTTGGCAGTCGTTGAAGATATCATGATGAAATTTGGCAGGAACGTTACTACTATTACTATATATGCGCTAAATAAAAATTAGCAAAATTGGATGAAGAACACGCCCACTTTTTAAAAAAATTTTTTTTAAATTCAAATTTTAACAAAAAATTTAATATCTTTACTGTATATAAGGAAATTAAGTAAAAATTCAACTCCAGTAATGATATGATGCAACAAAATACAAAAATAAAAGAAAATTTCAAAATGGGCGTGGCTCCGCCCATTTTCATTTAGTTTGTCTAGAATACTTTTAATGCCATAAGTCGAACAAAAATTCACCAATCCTTCTCAAATTTGGTAGGAGTATAGATTCTGTGACGGTAACTGTTCTCTGTGAAAATGGGCGAAATCGGTGGAAGCCACGCCCAGTTTTTATACACAGTCCACCGTCTGTCCTTCCGCTCGGCCTTTAACGCAATAACTTGAGCAAAAACTGATATATCTTTACTAAACTTAGCCCACGTACTTATCTGAACTCACTTTATCTCGGTATAAAAAATGGCCGAAATCCGACCATAACCACGCCCACTTTATCGATATCGAAAATTACGAAAAATGAAAAAAATGCCATAATTCTATACCAACTACGAAAAAAGGGATGAAACATGGTGACTGGATTGGTTTATTGACGCAAAATATAACTTTGGAAAAAACTTTGTAAAATGGGTGTGACACCTACCATATTAAGTAGGAGAAAATGAAAAAGTTCTACAAGGCGAAATCAACAGCCCTTGGAATCTTGGCAGGAATACTGTTAGTGGTATTGCATATATAAATAAATTAGCAGTACCCGACAGATGATTTTCTGGATCACCTGGTCCACATTTTGGTCGATATCGCGAGAACGCCTTCACATATACATCTAAGGGCCACTCGCTTTTAAAACCCTCATTAATACTTTTAATTTGATATCCATATCGTACAAACACATTCTAGAGTCACCCTGGCCCACCCTAATGGCGATATCGCAAAAAAGGCGTCCTAATGCCCACTTCCTCTTAAAATGCTCAGTAACACCTTTCGTTTGATACCCATATCGTACAAACATTCTAGAGTCACCCCTGGCCCACCCTAATGGCGATATCTCGAAAAGGCGTCCACCTATAGACCTAATGCCCACTCCCTCTTAAAATGCTCAGTAACACCTTTCGTTTGATACCCATATCGTACAAACATTCTAGAGTCACCCCTGGCCCACCCTAATGGCGATATCTCGAAAAGGCGTCCACCAATAGACCTAATGCCCACTCCCTCTTAAAATGCTCAGTAACACCTTTCGTTTGATACCCATATCGTACAAACATTCTAGAGTCACCCTTGGTCCACCTTTATGGCGATATCTCGAAAAGGCGTCCACCTATAGAACTAAGGATTACTCCCTTTTAAAATACTCATTACCACCTTTCATTTGATACCCATATCGTACAAACACATTCTAGAGTCACCCTGGCCCACCCTAATGGCGATATCTCGAAAAGGCGTCCACCTATAGACCTAATGCCCACTCCCTCTTAAAATGCTCAGTAACACCTTTCGTTTGATACCCATATCGTACAAACATTCTAGAGTCACCCCTGGCCCACCCTAATGGCGATATCTCGAAAAGGCGTCCACCTATAGACCTAATGCCCACTCCCTCTTAAAATGCTCAGTAACACCTTTCGTTTGATACCCATATCGTACAAACACTCTAGAGGCACCCTTGGTCCACCTTTATGGCGATATCTCGAAAAGGCGTCCACCTATAGAACTAAAGATTACTCCCTTTTAAAATACTCATTACCACCTTTCATTTGATACCCATATCGTACAAAAACATTCTAGAGTCACCCCTGGCCCACCCTAATGGCGATATCTCGAAAAGGCGTCCGCCTATAGACCTAATGCCCACTCCCTCTTAAAATGCTCAGTAACATCTTTCGTTTGATACCCATATCGTACAAACATTCTAGAGTCACCCCTGGCCCACCCTAATAGCGATATCTCGAAAAGGCGTCCACCTATAGACCTAATGCCCACTCCCTCTTAAAATGCTCAGTAGCACCTTTCGTTTGATACCCATATCGTACAAACATTCTAGAGTCACCCTTGGTCCACCTTTATGGCGATATCTCGAAAAGGCGTCCACCTATAGAACGAAGGATTACTCCCTTTTAAAATACTCATTACCATCTTTCATTTGATGCCCATATCATACAAACACATTCTAGAGTCACCCCTGGCCCACCCTAATGACGATATCTCGAAAAGGCGTCCACCTATAGACCTCATGCACACTCCCTCTTAAAATGCTCAGTAGCACCTTTCGTTTGATACCCATATCGTACAAACATTCTAGAGTCACCCTTGGTCCACCTTTATGGCGATATCTCGAAAAGGCGTCCACCTATAGAACTAAGGATTACTCCCTTTTAAAATACTCATTACCATCTTTCATTTGATACCCATATCATACAAACACATTCTAGAGTCAACCCTGGCCCACCCTAATGGCGACATTTCGAAAAGGCGTCCACCTATAGACCTAATGCCCAATCCCTCTTAAAATGCTCAGTAACACCTTTCATTTGATTCCCATATCGTACAACTAGAGACACCCCTGGTCCACCTTTATGGCGATATCTCGAAACGGCGTCCACCTATGGAACTAAGGATCACTCCTTTTCAAAATACTCATTAACAGCTTTCATTTGATACCCATATCGTACAAACATATTCTAGAGTCACCCCTGGTCAACCTTTATGGCGATTTCTCAAAAAGGCGTTCACCTATAGAACTAAAGCCCATTCCCTTTTAAAATACTCATTATCACCTATCATTTGATACCCATATCGTACAAACACATTCTAGAGTCAGCCCTGGTCCACCTTTATGGCGATATCCCTAAATGGCGTCCATCCATAGAACTATGGCCTACTCTCTCTTTAAATACTCTTTAATACTTTCCATTTGATACACATGTCATACAACCACATTCCAGGGTTACCCTAGGTTCATTTTCCTACATGGTGATTTTCCTTATTTTGTCTCCATAGCTCTCAACTGAGTATGTAATGTTCGGTTACACCCGAACTTAGCCTTCCTTACTTGTTAAAATTGATATGCCACGAGGAAATCACAGAGTATAAAAGCATCAGCGGTAGAAGCGCTATGGGCAGTTTCGATTAAGACGCTCTCTAGAGAGCAATAGCAGTATTATTTTGAATAGTAGAGTTTCATTTGAGCTATCAATCAGTTTGGTTGCTAAGCAAGCTAGTTGCAAAGTATAAGTGTTATTGCGAAGTACTGTAATAAAGGCCATTTTTCCATTATTCAACATTGGAGTTATTTATTCAACAGTTTAGTAATTCGAACTTAGCAGAAGGGCAAATAAGAGGATTTGCAAGTAAATTCGTTACAATATATATAAAAGGTATGTATATATATACATATGTATTAGGGCGGGTCGATTTAAAAATCGTTCATTGCTCTGTGAAAATCGTATTTTAGGGATCAAAATAAGAAACTTTGCCTAAGGAACCATACCTCTAAAACGAATTCTGATGTCCCCCAATTTGGGTCGAACTTTTGGGTAGGGGCAAATTTTGAAAAATCTCACTTTGATCCATTTAGAGTGCTCCAATCGAGTCCAAATGTATGACCGACCCCACTAACTTTCGAGGCCCGACCCACCGATGCCAGTGGCACACCCCCTGGAACCCCCCCTGGGGGTTCACCATACACTTTACATGAAAAAATCAGCGAAATGCCTATGATTTTTCTTTTTGGAGTTTATTTTTCTCTTTAGAAATTTATTTAGTCAGAACATATGTAAATGAAAAAATGAATTTAACTTAGTAATAGAAAAGAAATTAAAAAAAAATATTAGAAATTAGCGTTTTTACAACCCTTTTGAAACCAAGGCATCACTGTGATGCATTTGCATGTCGTAAACATAGTTGTGTGGGTTTTTATTCAACCGTTTTAAAAAATGAAGGTATGACTGTGACACAATTGCAGATCGTAAAATTGCTTGTCGTTGTGAAGAACTCAAAGTGTGAAGTGCTAATTTCAGATACAAAAATTTTTCAAAAAAAATAATAAGTGAATTCCCCATTCCAAATCAAAAAGTTTACAATGAATCCACCATCCTCAACACCGCAAGATAAAGCAACTACAGCAACAGCTATCGAAAACCCAATGAGTCATATACCCAAGCATGATGTTACTGTTTTTGGCGTGTCTACTGATTTAACTGATCTTAATTTACCAACCCATCTGGATATCTTGAGATATTATTTTTACTTAAGCGAACGTGCTATAACAGAACAAAAAAAGTATTCCCATAAATCATTCACTATTCAAGTACAAGATAAGTTGATTGGAATTTGGGAAAAACTTAGTATGGAAATAATGCTGAAAAAAAGTGTATTTAATAAATTGCTTGACAAGTATCAAGAGCAAATCAAGAGAAGAAACAACACCCAACAATTTACAGAGTATGTAAAATTTCTGGAAACATTTTTTTTACATTGGAACATGTAAATGCGATTTGAAGGCAGCTCCATGTGCATGCGGCTGGGTTCCCGAACGCCTCAAAGAGTTCATGCACGAAGAGCAAGGAGCAAGGTCTATGTCATCAATGCCAACATACCAAGATCCTGATGATTCAACATACGCACCGCCATCGGTTCAAGAAGATATGGATAGAAGCACAAGTTCACAACACAGAGAGATACGATTGTTTTAACTTTGCCTTGATATGTGACAGATTTGGTGTGCCTGACAGAGTAGCATCAGCATTGAGAACTGCTCTTTTGCAAGATTTTAAAATTAAAGATAAGCATGGGAAACCTCTCATCATGGATAAATCGAAAGTTCGCAGAGAAAAAGAGAAATGCAGACAAGAAGTGCTTCGCAAATGGTTAGATGATACCAATTTGTTAGCGTTTTCATTCGATGGCAGAAAAGATGATACTTTAACTATAGATAAAATTGATGAGAAGTATCATACTACGATGGTAAAAGAACCTCATCTTGTTATTTTGAGAGAACCCAATTCTGAATTGATTGGTTACGTAAGACTGGAAAATGAAACCGCTGAATACAAAACAACCAAATTAAATGGGTTTTTCAACGATAAAAATATATCACTGGATGCATTAATTGGAATATGCACTGACGGTGAGCCAACAAACACTGGCCCACACGGTGGAATTATACGACGATTCGAATTGCTGTTAAAAAGACCATTGCATAGGTTCGTTTGCCTTCTACACTTCAACGAACTTCCGTTTCGGCATTTGTTTGAAGCTTTGGATAAATCAACCAGCACTGAACCAAGATCGGCAACCGGAAAACTGAGCCGTCAATCGAAACTTGTGAAACTCTTCCGGTAAGTTATTGCTATCACTCATTTATTATAATTGTCAACCATTTTTAATTATTTTATTATTATATATTTTCAGGTGGTGGACGGCTTCCAGAAAATTGAGTTGCAAAATATGTCCCCTGCTCCAGAAAAAATTGAATTTTCCACCGATTCGAAGTACTTATACGACATGGCCCATTCAATTTCTAGCGGCGTGGTTCCTATGGATCTGGCTAACATCAAACCAGGGAAAATTGTACATTCTCGGTGGCTCACCAAGGCCGCTAGATTATTGCGAGTATATGTGATAACGGAAAATCCAGATGCAAGTTTAAGAATTCTGGTTGAATTTATAATTAAATGTTATGTGCCAATGTACTTCAATATCAAGTATTACAGCTCTGTCGTGTACGGCAGTGCATTATTTTTCAAGTTCATTGGTTGGTCACGATTTCTAGAACCTCGTTTACGCAAAATTGTCAATCAAGTAATTAAAGATAATTCATATTATGCGCATTCGGAAAATATCTTGTTATCAATGTTGTTTGATTATAGCAAAGAAAAGCGCGACTGTGCCATCAAGAAAATTCTACGCTATCGAACCGATGTTGACGAACCAATGGAACTTAAGAGTTTATAAAAAACTAGATATAAACTTTAATTGCACAAGTTATACGGAAATGATCAATTTGAATGATATAAATATCGTATTTGAACCACCATTCACGCGAAGCATTCCGTACGATACATTGAAAGAATATTTAAATCAAGATGATTATAAATAAATAATAAATTTTATTATAAATAAATAAATAAAAATAAAGAAAAAACATAGCCATAGTGGTTGACTGTGTAAACGCCGTCCTGTTATGAGTGTTAATGGAGTTCAGAATGGTGGTAGTGATATGCACTTTACGGAAGTCATGCTTATGGCTGGATAACCGAACAATTTCATTTAAATGAGGGAATCATAACGGATTTAAACGTTTCCGTTACTGACTAAAGGGATAATATCGGTAGATACTGGCTGGGTTTCCGGTCTTTCTCTGTTATTCTGGAAAGGCATAGGCTTTTAACGACAAGTAGAAAAAATGTCCTAGGCTACTGATGCCCTCATGGCACAGGTGTTTTGGCATCGGTATAGGTCTTCCGTCTGGGACTATTGATATGGATGGCTTGGCCTTTTCAATAACTTCTTTAACCTCTGTTGAGGTAACGGTGAGGGTTGACTCGTCATGCTTGTGTTTATGTGCCCGTTGATTTGGACGATATCTAGCATTGTCAACTGAAGTATGCATTGCAAATTGGCTACAGAAAGCACTCGCGCACTTCCTCGAGCCGACAGACGAAATTCTAGTCAAATGAATTATTTAAATACTAACTAGTATTAATAACACCACAAAATTATAGCCAATTAACCATTCTAAAACTGACCAGTATGATGAACGCCACACAATTCTAGTCAATTAACTACTCATACACTAACTAGAATGAATAACACCACAAAATTATAGTCAATGAACTATTCAAAAGCTGACTAGTATGAATAAACCCACAAAATTCTAGTCAATGAACTAGAATGTTTGCTGACTACTTTGGCTTTGGACTGCAGGGCACTTGCTCCGTAGTGG
>JARSSU010044037.1:0-21181 GCA_029619165.1 Eurosta solidaginis
CATTCTAGGTGTATCCGGTCCACGTTTTTTGGCTATATCTCGAGACCCTAGCCTCCCAGTTGTATGAAACTGTATCCTGCTAACTGTCGCACTCATCACCTGCTGATATCATTTGATATCCATATTGTATAACCCCTTCTATGGGTACCCGCGTACCCGTTTTGGGCTATACCAGTCGAGACCTCTAGCCTCCCAGTTGTATGAAAATCTATCTGTACTCATAGATACGCCCGTCATCACTCAGCTTTCATTTGATATCCCTATTGTATAGAACTCATTCTAGGGGTACCCCGGTCGACGATTTTTGTGTTTGCTATATCCTCGAGCCCTAGCCTCCCAGTTTGTAGTGAAAATTATCCTGTGCTATGGCACTAATCAGAGCTGTTTCATTTGACAACCATATTGTATAAACACATTCTAGGGTATCCGGTCCACGTTTTGGTCTATATCTGAGAATCTAGTCACCCAGGGGTATGAATTGTAGCCTGTACTATAGCACTCATCACCAGCTTTCATTTGATATCCATATTGTATAAACACATCTAGGGTACCCGTCCACGTGATTAGCCTCAGAGCACCTAGATACGTAGCGAAAAACACAACGAGTGGCGCACGTATGCCGATTCTCAGACCTATCCAAAACAAAATGAGAATCGGGTTCAGCCGTTAATCGTGAGACGGAGTTCTCCTCTCAAAACAGTGACAGAAGAATTTATGATATTCGATTGTTTTTCCATATTATTCTGATAGTGCGTGTACTACATACTACATATGGCAGTGATCGTAAGATACAACAAATCTATTTTTGTGAAGAGATAAAACAAGCAATACTTATGTTGAACCGTCTTATCTTATAATACAATTTCAGAAGTCTAGATATCTAGAAAACAAGCAGAATAAAAAGTTCAGCAGAAAGTGCGCTAGTACAGATACCGCTCTGCAGAGTAATATGTTTCGCCAAGATCGAAAAGCGAAGCAGTAATATAATTCAGAAATTGTGACATACAGTGACATATGATAGGACGATGCCTACACATTAACAGTACGGAAGTCTAAGTCGGTGAACCCCAACTTACTACCCCGATGTTCTCTTGAAATGCTGTTGTGCTTAGTTTGGTGTTGTGCTTAATGGTGTATCCGAAGACTGCGCAATATTACATATGGGGTATTCCATCCCCTTTCGCAAAAGAAACCATTTTGAACCCGACCCCTTATAATTGGCTGAAAGTTTTATCGTCAATCTTTTCTAGCTTACGAAGACTGTTTTTCAGAAGTTTTTACAATTTCTTCATGTCAACTCCACATACACTTTATGAATTATACAAACACCGTTATTTGTTTGTGTGCACACATGAAACAAAAAATATAGAAACTGATAACTTTTTCAAAAATTGTACCGGATTGGGATCATTTGTTTTTTATAAATTTGTTTTTAAATGTACTTGTCGGATACAAAAATAATTTTTAAAGTATAATGTATAACAATTATATAATCAGTTATATCAATTCTGCAATAGTCCCACTCACAATACACCAGAGAGTGTGGAGTACCCAGACATACACTATATATATTCATTTTTATCAACTCTGTTGAGCAGATGCATACGACAGAGTATATTAAGTTTGATTGGGTAACAACGTGTGGCGTTGTACATATATAAAGGAATCGAGATAGAGCTAGTAAACGACTGTACACATATATCAAATAATCAGATCGAAAGACTTTGATGACTGACCAAATGTACCCGTCCGTCCGTCCGATGGCCGTTTGAGTGTATCTTGATGATTTGGTATGTAGTTGCCTGAGCACTCAGCTCAGATCGCTATTTAGAAATGACGATATCGGACTATACCACGCCACTTTTTCGATATCGAAAATTCAAGAAAAACCCAAGTGTCGTGTGCGTGAAAACAAAAGTGAAAAACGATAATATCATTACAAAGACAGCTAAAGCGACGAACTTGGTAGATGAGTTGACTTATGACGCAGAGAATAGAAAAGTGGTAAAATTTTGACATTTAGGCGTTGCACGGCCCAGCTTTAAAAGAGGTAATGTTAAATTTTTGCAAGCTGTAATTTGCAGTCGTTGAAGATATCATGATGAAATTTGGCAGAACGTTAATTACTCCTATTACTATATGGACGCTCTTAATAAAAATTAGCATCGGAGAGGACCCGCCCACTTTAAACAAAATAACTAAGTAGATAGTTTAACAAAAAATGGCTGTTGATGAGTGCTAATTAGTATAAGAGGTCAATTTCATACCCCTGGGTGACTATGGTCTCGAGATATCGCCAAACGTGGTACCCCGTACGCCTAGAGTGTGTTTTCAGAATATGATATCAAATATGAAAGCTGTTGATGAGTGCTTTCATAGAGGGTAATTTTCTGTTCTGCTCTTCTTCTCTTCTGTGTGTGACCCTCGGGTCTCGCGATATAGGCCCAAGCAAGTGAATGACAAGCATGTGAGGTACCCTCTAGATGGGTGTATAGATTATGGATAGCAAATGAAAGCTGCTGATGAGTGCTATATACAGATGACCGATGCCCCTAGAAGGTTTGTGTATATTATGGATGTTTTCACATGAATCTGTTGCCGAGAGCGCTAAGTTCGGTGTGATGATTCGATTAGTCGCATCAACCTGCAACACTGATCAATATGCCATGCGCAGCCGAAAAAAAGACAGAATTAATGCATACCCACACATCCTATTTACATACGTCCCTATTCTGATTTGCCTTAATTTCGTATATAAATTTGCTATATTAGTATTTACGATGCTTTTTTTCCGGGAAGCATACCAGAGACGACTGGAGACTGGGATTAGGACAAGGACTGGGACTGAGACTGAGACTCGGAGTGGGACTTGAACAAATACATACCACCCTCCGGGATTGGCAATAAGAGATGAAAAGAAGGAGAAAACTTGAGAGAAGAGAAAAGAGAGAAGGAGACTGAGAAAGAGATAGAAGAGATGAAGATGGAGATGAGAGAAAAGACGGAGGTAGGAGCGAATAACAGATAGGAAAAAGTGTAGATGGGTAGGTCAAGTTAGACGGAAAAACTTATTTTAATGTATGTAGATAGGCCCCAAATTTAGGGCAGAACAACGTTTGCCGGGTCTGCTAGTATACATATATATTTTCCTTCATATGTGTTTATATTTTCGCTTCGCATGCATATTTATCAGTTTTGCCAGGTTGATGCGACTAAATCGAATATCACAATGAACTTTAGAGCTCTCGCAACAGATTTCATTTGAAATCCATAATACACACACATCTAGGGTATCCGGTATCTGTATATAGCACACATCAACACTTCAATTTGATACCCATAATATACAAACGCATTCTAGGTGTATCCGGGTCCACGTTTTGGGCTATATCTCGAGACCCTCGCCTCCCAGTTTTGTATGAAAATTATCCTGTACTATAGCACTCATCACCAGCTTTCATTTGATATCCATATTGTATAACACATTCTAGGGTACCCTGGTCCACTGTTTTGGCTATACATCGAGACCCAGCCTCCCATTGTATGAAAATTATCCTGTACTAAGCACTCATCACCAGCTTTCATTTGGATATCCATATTGTATAAACACATTCTAGGGTCCCGGGTCACGTTTTGGGCTATATCTCGAGACCTAGCCTCCCATTGTATGAAAATTATCCTGTACTATAGCACTATCAAGAGCTTTCATTTGACAACCATATTGTATAACACATTCTAGGGGTATCCGGTCCACGTTGTGGTCTATATCTCAGAATCTATTCCCCAGGGGTATGAAATTAGCCTGTACTATAGCACTCATCAACAGCTTTCATTTGATATCCATATTGTATAAACACATTCTAGGGGTACCCCGGTCCACGTTTTGATCTCAAGAACCTAGATACGTAGCGAAAAAAGGTGGGCGTTGCCGATTCTCAACCTACCCCAAACAAAATTTTATGAGATCGGTTCAGCCGTTTCGGAGGAGTTCAGCCTCTAAAACCGTGACAGAAGAATTTAATATATTAGATTTTGTTTTCCTATTTCTGATATTTGCGTGTACATAACACATATTGCACGTGATCGTAGAACAAAATGTATTTTGAAGAGATAAACAAAGCAATAACTTAAGTGAAACAGTCCTATATTATTAAATTTTCAAGAAGTCAGATATATAGAAAACAAAGCAGAATAAAAAGTTCAAAGAAAGTGCGCAAGTACAGATACGCTCTTGAAGAGTAAATATGTTTCGCCAAACAAAGGTATAATTCAGTTGTGCATAGCATGATAGAGCATACAATAAAACAGTAAGGAGTCTAAGTTCGGGTGAACCCCAACATTACATACCCCGATGTACTCTTGAAATGCTGTTGTTGCTTGTTTGGTGTGCTTAATAGTGTTACAAGACTGCGCAATATTACATATGGGGTATTCCATCCCATTTCGACCAATTTTGAACCCGACCCCTTTATAATTGGCTGAAAGTTTTTCTTCTTTTTCTAGCTTACGAAAGACGTTTTTCAGAATTTTTTACAATTTTTTCATGCAACTCAAAAAAATTTATGAATTAAAAAAAAACACCGTTTTTTGTTTTCAAAATGCTATAACTTTTTCAAAAATTGACCGTTTGGGATCATTTTTTTTAAATTTGTTTTTAAATGTACTTTTTCGGAAAAATACAAAAAAATTTTTTAAGTTTTTTTTTGTAATTTTTCAGTTTTCAATTCTGCAATTATCCCCACTAATCCCGGGGTGGGCCGCATAATTTTTTTATTTTTATACTCAGTTGAGCAGAGCTCACAGAGTATATTAAGTTTGATTGGTAACGGTTGGTTGTACATATATAAAGGAATCGAGATAGATATAGACTTCCATATATCAAAATAATCAGGATCGAAAAAAATTTGATTGAGCCATGTCCGTCCGTCCGTCCGACCGTTTGAGGTATCTTGATGAAATTTGGTATGTAGGTTCCTGAGCACTCATCTCAGATCGCTATTTAAAATGAACGATATCGGACTATAACCACGCCCACTTTTTCGATATCGAAAATTTCGAAAACCGAAAAAGTGCGATAATTCATTACAAAAGACAGCTAAAGCGACGAAACTTGGTAGATGAGTTGAAACTTATGACGCAGAATAGAAAATTGGTAAAATTTTGGACATAGGCGTGGCACCGCCCACTTTTAAAAGAAGGTAATTTAAAATTTTGCAAGCTGTAATTTGGCAGTCGTTGAAGATATCATGATGAAATTTGGCAGGAACGTTACTCCTATTACTATATGTACGCTTAATAAAATTAGCAAAATCGGAGAAGGACCACGCCCACTTTTAAAAAAAAATTTTTTTTTAAGTAAAAATTTTAACAAAAAATTTAATATCTTTACAGTATATAAGTAAATTATGTCAACATCATCCAGTAATGATATGGTGCAACAAAATACAAAAATAAAAGAAAATTTCAAAATGGGCGTGGCTCCGCCCTTTTCATTTAATTTGAGGCCCTATAATCAACTTCCGATTCAAGGATTGAGCGTGTACACAAAGGTTTTCCTTAAATTTGCCCTACGGTTTCTGAATTTTGAAAACCCGGTTCCGGCCTACACAGCTCGTCTTCAACTGATACTTGCAATCTCTGGAAGCCGTAGATCTATCTTGTCTTTAACGTTTACGTTTAACATGATTCAAGGCATCGTTGATTGCCCATATCTCTTGCATAAAATATGTTTCAAATGTCCCTAGTACGTAATCTTCGTGTATCTTATCCATTTTATCTACCCAAAGTAAAAAACGACATTTGCTGGAAATGCACCTTTGGTGCGCTCTTGAGAGAATTTAATACTTTGTCAAATTAACTACTGTCATTGATTTTACAATGACAAAACAGCTTTCTTAAATCTTCTGTACACTATTCTGTAATGTAAAATTTATCTAATTTGTAAATTTATCTAATTCATTATGTAGTCCTGTAAGAAACATTGTATTTCAAAGATTACTATATTAAATAATATAATAATAATATAAATAATAAATAATTGTCTAGGATACTTTTAACGCCATAAGTCGAACAAAAATTAACCAATCCTTTTGAAATTTGGTAGGGGCATAGATTTTATGACGTTACCTGTTTTCTGTGAAAATGGGCAAAATCGGTTGATGCCACGCCCCAGTTTTTATACACAGTCGTCCGTCTGTCCTTCCGCATGGCCGTTAACACGATAATTGAGCAAAAATCGACATATCTTTTTATCTTGGTATGAAAAATGAACGAAATCCGACTATGACCACGCCCACTGTTTCGATATCGAAAATTACGAAAAATAAAAAAATGCCATAATTCTATACCAAATACGAAAAAAGGGATGAAACATGGTAAGGTAATTGGATTGTTTTATTGACGCGAAATATAACTTTAGAAAAAACTTTATAAAATGGTTGTGACACCTACCATATTAAGTAGAAGAAAATGAAAAAGTTCTGCAGGGCGAAATAAAAAACCCTTAAAATCTTGGCAGGTATTACATATATAAATAAATTAGCGGTATCCAACAGATGATGTTCTGGGTCACCCTGGTCCACATTTTGGTCGATATCTTGAAAACGCCTTCACACCACTCCCTTTTAAAACTCTCATTAATACCTTTAATTTGATACCCATATCGTACAAACAAAGTCTAGAGTCACCCCTGGTCCACCTGTATGGCGATATCTCGAAAAGGCGTCCACCTATAGAACTAAGCCCCACCCCTTTTAAAATACTCATTAACACCTTTCATTTGATACCCATATCGTACAAACATATTCTAAAGTCACCCGTGGTCCACCTTTATGGCGATATCTACGAAAAGGCGAACACCTATAGCAACGAAGGCCCACTCCCTTTTAAAAATACTTATTAACACCTTTCATTTGATACCCATATCGTACAGACAAAGTCTAGAATCACCCCCTGGTCACCTTTATTGCGATACCTCGAAAAGGCGTCCACCTATAGAACTAAGGCCCACTCCCTTTTAAAATACTCATTAATTCCTTTCGTTTGATACCCATATTGCACAAACGAATTCTAGTGTCATCCCTGGCCCACCTTTATGGCGATATCTCGAAACGGCGTTCACCTATGGCACTAAGGATTACTCCCTTTTAAAATACTCATTAACACCTTTCTTTTGATACCCATATTGTACAAACAAATTCTAGAGTCGCCCCTGCTCCACCTTTATGGCGATATCTCGAAACGGCGTCCACCTATGGAACTAAGGATTATCCCTTTTAAAATACTCATTAACACCTTTCTTTTGATACCCATATTGTACAAACAAATTCTAGGGTCACCCCTGGTCCACCTTTATGGCGATATCTCGAAAATGCGACCACTATACAACAACCACCACTCCCTTTTAAAAACCCTCATATAATATCTTTAATTTGATATCCATATCTTACAAACGCATTCTAGAGTCAACCCTGATCCACCTTTATGGCTATATCCCTAAAATGGCGTCCACCTATAGAACTAAGGCCCACTCCCTTTTAAAATACTCATTAACACCATTCGTTTGATGCCCATATTGTACAAACAAATTCTAGGGTGACCCCTGGTCCACCTTTGTGGCGATATCTCGAAACGGCGTCCACCTATGGAACTAAGGATTACTCCCTTTTAAAATACTCATTAACACCTTTCATTTGATACCCATATCGTACAAACGCATTCTAGAGTCAACCCTGATCCACCTTTATGGCTATATCCCTAAATGGCGTCTCCACCTATAGAACTATGGCCCACTCCCTCATAAAATACTCTTTAATGCCTTTCATTTGATACACATGTCATACAAACACATTCCAGGGTTTCCCTCGGTTCATTTCCTACATGGTTTTTTACCTTATGTTGTCACCATAGCTCTCAACTGAGTATGTAATGTTCGGTTACACCCGAACTTAACCTTCCTTACTTGTTTTTTATTTAATTGAAAAAAAAACTTTAAAAAATTTTTTTGTATTTTTTCCGAAAAGTACATTTAAAACCAAATTTAAAACAGATCGCAAACGTTCAATTTTTGAAAAAGTTATAGCATTTTGAAAACAAAAACTGTGTCCAACTCAAAATAAGTTATGACTTTAAAAAAAAACGGTGTTTTTTTTAAATTCATAACTTTTTTTGAGTTGGATGAAAAAATTCTGAAAAAACGTCTTTCGTAAGCAAGAAAAAGAAGAAAAACTTTCAGCCAATTCTAAAGGGGTCGGGTTCAATTTGGTCGAAATGGGATGGAATACCACATATACATATGGTTCTATTCTGAACTAATTTTTCTTCGAGTTATGGTTCCCGAAACATAGGAAATTGCTTAGTCATAAAGGCGCGGTGCCACGCCCATTTTAATAATTTGAAGTTTTTCCTACTTATTGTTATAATTCCAATTGGGAAATGAAATACCATTGATACAAAGCTCTTTTTGCAAAGATATAGCTTATTTTATTTTTCTTTTTAAAAATCTTTTATATAAAAGTGGGCGTGGTCTTTTACCGATTTTGTTAATTTTGTTCAGTACATTCCTTATAGTAAAGGCAACCTCTCTGCAGAATTTTGTTACGATAGGTTCAACGATTTTTGATTTATAATTAATAATATTTGTAAAATTGATTTTATCACAAGTGGGCGGTGCTACGCCCATTAAAAAAAATTTTCAGATTTTTATCAAGAGTCTCAGTATCAGTCCACACGTAAAATTTCAACATTCTAGGTACATTATTTACTAAATAATCAAGTTTTTTGTGTTTTCCAAAATGTTATATATATAAAAAGTGGGCGTGGTTATAATCCGATTTCGCTCATTTTCAATACCAATCTATTCTGGGTCCGGATAAGCTCGTGTACCAAATTTGGTGAAGATATCTCACTATTTACTCAAGTTATCGTGTTAACGGACAAACGGACGGACGGACATGGCTCAATCAATTTTTTTTCGATACTGATGAAGTTATAATACCCTGTGTACAAATACAGCAAGGTATAAAAATGTCCTGCCTGGTATTTGTATTAATGCGACGCAGACATATATGGCAAAGTAATATTAAGCGCTTTCAAGTAGGGCGCATAACTGCCTGTCGTTAATAATTTTACCTATATTCTTCATCTGTAATTATAAATACACGTAAGGCAAAGAAAAGATGTTGATACATCAGATAACTACAGACACGGTTTACCAGAACCAACTTTAAATATCAAACCAAAGCACAACTTCTTGTTTTTGTTTATTAGAATAAGTTTTTGCAGCCAATTATGCCTGTTGTAAGAGGCGACTGAAATACCCAATTCATTTGAGCGGTTCTGATGCGCAACTCTTTGAAGGAGGTGCCAGCGCAATTTATAGCTCCTCCAATCCAATTGTCAACAACCTCACCTACCCGTAGCGAATTCTGTTTCTTTAGCAGCCGAGGTTCTGGCGGCGTCAAGATCCTCATGCAACTACGGTGTGGCCTAGAAGGTTCAATTTGGTCGTAAATCGTTCCTGAGATGGTCAGGTTTATACCTTATTGGTGCTTGTCAACGGAGCATACCGAATATACATCTTGCAAAGTTTAAAAGTTTTGCAAGACAGTTTACGGCCGTCATTAGAAAAGAATTGCTCAAAGCTATAAATATTACAAACAAAAAAATTGTAAACGGTTCTGGCACGCTCCTTTTAGTTAAGCTCTTCACAAAACGTTTAATACATAGGTATGCAATTCTTTGTTGTAAATGTGTATACACCGTGGCGTTGAACAACTGATACACGCTACTATGCGGTAGTATGAAGGGTAGAGTTGAAATTGTTATTAGCTAATCATGGCTTAATCATTGTGAATTCATACAAGTGGCGAATGTTTGAAAAAAAACGTTCACAATAGTAAACAGCCTCGGTCACTTGTTCAATCGCTGTTCGATTACTTTAATCATTTTCTCAATAGTGTGTTTCAAACATTATTGTAGACGACTGTTAGATTGCATTAATTACATATTTCAAAATATGCTTGTTGCTCATATTTTCTCTATTAACTAGAAATAAAAATATTAACATATAGTCTAATTTTCTGTAAACACATCCTCTGGCCATTCGCGACAGCCATTCTCCCTGTCAGCTATTATTTGAGAGGTAGGTATGGCAATGAAGGAAAGAATTCATACAAGTGGCGATCACTTGTTCAATCGCTGTTCGATTACTTAAATCCAGACCTGTTAAATTTGAATTACCATTAGTAATCAATTAATTAGATGCCTTTTTTAATGGCAAATGATTATTTCAATTGTTTTCCGAAAAAAGCAATTACTAATTCATTACCATTAGAAAAAACATCAAAAAAAAATCGTGATTTTTCCGATTATTGAAAAAAATAAAAAAAACCAGAAATAATCAAAAGGAATCAAAATGATTACTTTTGATTATTTTTGATTTTTTCGATTACTTTTGATTTTTTTTTAATTTTTTTTGATTATTTTTTGATTATTTTTCCGCTTTGTTGAAAGAAAAATTCTCCTTTGTTGCAGGCACGGGATAATTTCTACATACAAGTACATTTTAAGATGCAATAGTAAATCGTAAGCGCTTATCGAGGCGAATATATATGTACATACATGCATCATATAGGGCGAATGGTATATTAGCGTTGATCTAAACCAGAGTCGGCCAAAAGTTGCACATTGTGCAATTTGAGTTCGTATTTTCACACAGACACTAACGATGTGTGATCACGATCGTTTGCTTTCGCTGGTCACTCACTAAAATCAACAGTGAATGCAAAAAGAAAAGTCCATGCTACTTTCTGGGCACATAATAAAAACAATATGCTGCAATGTTAAAGTGACTTTTAATACGTTTTAGTTAGTATTATTAAGTTCCCTTTGAACATACATATTAATATTGACAATTTAAATATTAATAATTAATAATAATTAATTAATTAATAATAAATATTGACAATTTAATATAAGTAACTTTTTATACGTTCTACTTAGTTTTATTAATTTTTATACATTTTTTTTATTGAATAACTTTATGTTTTGAAAATATATATTTCTATCTTTACATTTACTTTATTTTATAGTTCTTTCTTGATGAAAAAGTGATTTTTTAAGTAAATTTTGCATTGAAGAAACACCATACCTTCTTTTATAAAAAAGTTTTATCTGGCTAGCTCGACCTCCGCGTTCTTAGTTATATGAATATAAGTAAGTATTGTTAGGATTAGCTTGAAATCAAATAACCAGAGTCCTTTTTAATTTCGAACTTCACAGTCCACATTTTCTTTTAGCACACTGTGGGGAGTTGTCACTCAATTTTTACACACACTTATGCAATTGTTTTAGTATTTGTGTGGCCGGCTCTGATCTAAACATATCCTCCTGTAAGTATACACGCATGTGCATATTTTACTACACTCATTATATAAAATAATGTGGGATCGAAAACGGCGGTTTTTCAATTGCGCAGAAAATATGTAAAAAGATGTTCGATTCGTAGGTTGGCATCCAAAAGCTTTCATTTAGCAACGATTCTTTATGGTTTCATCCTTAAGTCTAGCCAATTTTGTTATATCCAAAATAAATATATCCACTATTTTGGATAACGTTATGGCTATGCACTGATTATTTTGTACATACAAGTACATTGCTGGATGTAACGGTATATCGTGAGCGCTTATCAAGGCATATGGGTACATACATACCCACCTACAAATTATTGTGTCTATAGATGTATCCGACGAATACCTTGCGGGGGAGTGCGTATTGTTTTACGACAAAACAATATGCTCAAACAATATGTATGAGTAATACTACTTAGGTTGATAGCTGCACTTCCAACTGGAGCGATCCTCTAAGTTGTCATTCGTCATCATGGTCAGTTGTCTAACCAAAGGTTGTTATATCCCAAATAAATTTATTAACATACGTCCATGTACATAGATTGAAAACTTCTTTTTATTTCCTTATGTTACGTTAGATTTCGTAAAATTTTAAGTTTTGCATAGTGAGCCATATATTTATTACTAACAATGGAAATTCCAAACACATTGCTTGCCTAACATTATTTTTTTCGACATGGTTGGATATTTTCCCCGAATATATATATATATATATACATTTCAAAAGTCTATAATAGCGGTCGGCTGCTAATACGTGCCCTAAAAGACTTAGATTGACCTCAGTATTAATAATCCGAAGGCGTGAAACAAAACTTTTGAGTCGTTCAAAATATATTAACGAAGAAAAATGCTTATATATGATAAAGCTCTCTAAATGGGACGAAGAACACTCACATAGTGGCGATGATCTGAAACCAATAAAGCGAACAATATGATAAACTTTGATTACAAAACAATCAGTGCATAGCCATCCCTTAATCCAAAATAGCGGATATATTAGTTTTAGATACAAAACAAAATAAGCTTGACTTAAGGATGAAGCCATTATTATTTTATATAAAGTATGTAATAATCCGCATGTGTATATACTTACCTGAGAATATGTTTGAATCAACGCTCATATACTATTCACCCTATATTTATATTTTTTTATTTCAACAAAGCGAAAAATAATCAACAAAAATTAAAAAAAAATTTTAAAAAAATATCAAAAATAATCATTACTTTTGATTATTTTCTGATTTTTGATTTTTTTTGATTATATTTGATTTTTTTCAATAACCGGAAAAAATCATGATTTTTTTTATTATTTTTTTAATCAATTGAAAAGTAATCATTAAAAATAGAAAATAATGGCAAGTAATCATTAAATGGTGTTTCAAGAAAATAATCAATGGAACGGCTAATCATTACCATTAGTAATCATTATTTAACCCGTCTGCTTAAATCATTTTGCTCAGTAGTGTTTTCCAACAATTTTTGTAGACGACTGGTATACCTATTGCATTATTTACATATTTTAAATTGTTTGCATAGCTGGCTGCTCAAATTTAATCTATTAACTTGATTTTAGAAATGAATATTAATATGTAGTATGATTTTCTGTATACACATTTAAAAGAAAAGCTGATTTGAAACAGAAATGTGCAATTCATGGCACTTCAATTTAATAACGGCGATCAAAAAACAAACCTTTCTTCCATTCTCTAGCTATTCGCGACAGTTCTCCCTGTCAGCTATTATTTGACAGGTAGGTATGACGATGGAGGAATAGAAAGATTTTGCATTTGCAAATTAGGTCATTAAATTCATTGTTTACTATATAGTTTGGCAGCTTAAATAGAGGTTATGTTGCGAATAGAGTGGAAGGCAGTGGACTAGGCAGTCGAATGTCATATAATGAAGGAATGGTGTTCGGAGTTTTTTTCAAAGTTAAAAAAAAATGATAAAAGCTTTAATATAAATAAAACTATTGTTTTATTAACAACAAAAACGCCTTAAATATTCAATATACATAAATTCGTAAGGATTATCTCACTTTAAAATTTGAGTTAAATAATCTAAAGCTTTTTTTTGAAACTGAGTCGAGAACTGTGCGTGTAAATGTGCGAATTTTCACCGATCAGCTGTTAGTTGCGTACTTGGTAAAATTTACAATGATTAAATTATTTGGCATAACAAATTTTTGAAGGATGAACGCAAAAGGGGAACTTTTATTAAAACTACATTTGCAGGGCACGAAACCAAGTAAAATTATGAAGGTTTTAAAATATCTCCAGGTGAAAAGAACGTTTATTGATCGAACCGTTGCCCGGATGAGAAAACAGCGATCTGCAAAATTGCGGACAAATAGTGGCCATTACAGCTCCAGGGCTGATAAAGAAGGTACGACAGCGAATCCGTCGAAATTGCCCTATTTCGGCATTGAAAATCGTTTAGGTGTCTGCCATAAAACAATGCAAAACATTAACCGGAAAGATTTGAGAATGCGCCATTTCAAAAACAAAAAAAAACCATGATGCCCAAATCAAAAGTTGTTAAGAAGCAGCCTCCTTTTCACAGATCTGCCAAGCTACAAAGCAAAAATTGTTCAGACCTAGTGCAAAAACGAGATCCCGTGTTTTAAACTGAAATACATAAAACAACTTAAGACCGAACAATTTAAACAACGCTTACAGAAGATATGGGAAAACGCGAACGACTAGCAAAAAGCAATAAGGGTGAAAGATTTGATATTAGTGGCTAAAAACCAACCTTAGTTCGTACCAAAGTATAATAAATATCATTTCTTTTCAAAATGTATATATAATGGTTTTTCCTTATTCGATTAAAACTTTTGTAACAGTTATTCGTCGCCACGGTATATAGCCCTTAACCTTAATTAATTTTTAAATTGTCGGGTCATTTTTGAAGGCAGAGACATCTGTCACATTCTGCAGTCAGTTGATTTTACCACCAATATGTTCGATAATGAGTTCAATTTGTATATTCATGCATATATATATATGTACTGATGTATTAAAGAATAAAATGCCACATGCGTATATATGTATGTACATTTGTATATGTGTAGCTATGATCGCTGTCTGACTTAAGTCGTTTTGTGAAAGGCGTTGCCGCCTTGTCTACATTATGAAACATGTCTGCAGCCAAACCAATTATGAGACTTTCGGCGCCTTAATTTAGCTATGCCGGACATTACCAGAAGCTAACCTTAGGGATAGCATATCCTTTTTGTTTCCGTGTGTTTGGCCGTTCATTATAGTTTTCCACAGTTGTTACAATTTAAATTTTACACTCAATAACATCCTTTTAAGGTGAGCATTTTGTTATCAACAAGCGATAGCACACCTTTTGCCATTAAAACTTTACTTCTCTTCAAAAGGGTAAGTGGCATTTCTGCGCTATAATTACAACATGCCAGTTATCATATTGATCACAGAAAAGCTACATTCCTAGTTGAAAGGAGCGTAAAATTTGTTTTAACTTAGTAAGGGAGAAATATTGCAGCTATTGGTTATTGACGTAAAGATGGTTTATTGATGGAATATTCGAAGAAACTCACTAAAGAAATTTAATGAGCATTATAAAAAAATGACAATCAGTTCTTGTACCCTAGACAGACCCATGAAAATGTTATATAAGTTTAGCTAGCTTAATTCATAAAAGTCCTAAACAAAAAAACTTTAGTATTTCTCAGGTTAGGTAAGGTTGTACTGGCCGGTCTATGAAGACCTCATTTACCATATATTGAATGTGTCCATAGTGTTACCAGAACTTGTTTGACTACCAAACGGAAAAACGCGAATTATGTACCAGGGACTTATAGAATAACTCCGTCGTTTTGGGAAATACTGCCGCCATAATAGCTGGAGCCTTGACCTCCTGAGCGCAGGACACGAACACACAACGGGCTCAATCTTTTCTTTGCAGCTCCACTTCCTACATCTGCAGTTACGTCAGAAAGCAGTGTCCAGGTAAGGTCCATCGATATTCACCTAATCGTTTATGTGAAAAAAGTTGTAAAAGTGCAATATTTTCCTCCTGAAAAATGCAAAGCAACACTTTTTCGGGGACAAGATTGGTGGAAAATATTCAGATAGCCAAATGACAGAATAAAGAAGAATTTAGAGCAAGACAATTGGTCATGAAGAAATGTATAATCAAGTGTTCTCATGGAGTTGACGTTTTCCCTTATTCTGGCAAGTTCGGCATGCATATTTTAAAGGGTTTGAATTCTACTACGATCGGAGTAGATTTTACTATACCTTTAGAAAACTAAAAACTATATACGCCGCTACCAGAAAAAATTGAGGTTATTTTGTTGACATCTCCTTTATTAATGAACCTGATGAAGCCGTCAATTGTCTTGCCCTTAATTTGGATAACGGTTGGTTGTACAGGTATAAAGGAATCGAGATAGATATAGACTTCCATATATCAAAATCATCAGTATCGAAAAAAAATTTTATTGAGCCATGTCCGTCCGTCCGTCCGTTAACACGATAACTTGAGTAAATATTGAGATATCTTCACCAATACACGAGCTTATCTGGACCCAGAATAGATTGCAATCGGATGATGACCACGCCACTTTTATATAAAGATTTTTAAAAGGGTCGTGGACGAATACAATAAGCTATATCTTTGCAAAAAAGAGCTTTATATCAATGGTATTTCATTTCCCAAGTGGATTTATAACAATAAATAAGAAAACTTCAAATTTTAAAAATTGGCTAGCACCGCCCCTTTTCTATGTTTCGGGAGCCATAACTCGAAGAAAAATTAACATATCGTAATGAAATTGTGCACACATATTTTCCTTATAACAGAAAATATTTCCAAAAAAATGGACGAGATTGGTTAAAGACCATGGCAGCTTAGATATAAAACAAATTTAAAAGGGTCGTAGACTAGAATAATATGCTATAACTTAGCAAAAAATAGTTTTGAATCAATGATATTTCACTTATCAACCTTACACAGCTGTGTCCGGTGATTATTAAAGATATCATTGCTAAATAAATTTTCGATGGCTATGTGATCGTCCATGATACTATTGGAGAATGCATCACTTGTATTTTGAAAAATTTTATTTATTAAACTTAATTTTGCATTTCCAATTGGGCATGCCTTGAGAACTTGTCTTAAAGCTTTCTCTGACACTACACAAATATTACATACGTCCACAGATGGTGCGACGAACGGACCTTTATTTTTGTGCGCTAAAAGTAAAGGCATTTCTGCACCTATCAATTGCCTTTGATATGTGGAACATTTTATTTTCTTTTGTAGCTTCATTTTCCTTTTTTGAACGAAATAGCCTAATATACAATATTGATAGAAGCAAAACGGTTTCTTGAAATATACATATATTTAAGCGCCTTTTTTACAAAAATTTAACGACAGCCTTGAGATTTTGTCTCCTTCTCTCGTTGTATATCTGTACTGTAATGTTTCACAGCTGCACAGTTCAGTAGTAGTGATATAGAAGTATTACATATATGAGTGTAACCAACAAAAAGTAAATTTTACAGTAGAAGGTTTTTGTAATTATCTTCTGACAAAAAATAGCTGCTATCATGAAATTTGGTATGTGTATAAAATATTTCTTGAGCATACAATTAAGACTTCGGTTTTTGACCACACTGTACCGAAAGTCCCGTTATCTGTACTTACGTTTTTTTTGCTGTCATGTTGGCTCACTTTCCAAACACTATTTTGTTGGTTACCTTAAATTTTAGGTTATTCAATTATATTTTTCAGATTACATAGGGGCACATTAAAGGCGTATTTATTGTAATTGTTTAGTACATACATACATTTGAAATTAAAGGAAACTTATACAATTCCAATTTGAACACAATATATTAAACAGTATTGTTGTAAAACAAAATAATTCAGTCATCTTCGTCCTTCTCAGGCAATGCATCTATTATCTTTCCAGTATGGGATAAGCTAATATATTCATACAGAAATTGTTTTAGTATAATATTCTTTTCGCAAAGAGCTTTTAGGTCGTTATATTTTGAATATGAAATGTGTAAGAAGTGATCATACAAGGTAACAGGACCCTTACCAAGTATGGGAGAATTTCGTCTTGACCGCAGCAATTGTACTGAGATCGTATACCTTTTTTTCACTATCGTCAAAATAACCATAGTATAGTTTAACCAATGGAGAATTTTTTTCGAAGATAGCGCAACGCAAAGACGTAAATGATATTTTAACTGAAGCTGGAAGCAAACCTAAAAAAAAAGGTTTTCCAATCTTTAAAATTCGAATTATGAATTGAAATGCATGTATAATTTTCTGGTATAGTTCTTGCGTTCGAAATAATCGTATACCATTCACTTGGAGCCCAAACATTTCTATCGCGAATAAAAGACTCAATAGTGCTATGTATACAGTCCACGGGCATCATGGTATGCCCAGGCAACAGGTAAGTTAATTTAATGTGTTTTATATTAGCAGCCTTCTCTAAGAAATATATTACCATTGCTTGCATAGCTCTGTTCCTGTTCTGCCCGACACAACTATCACAATATAAACTTATATCAGAATGAGTCCCCCTTTCATCCACGATATTTAAGTATTGGAAAATTGCACTGGAAATTTCGTCACATCCACGTTTTCCATCCGATTCACCCCATAAAAAGCAATAACCGTTTCTTGTGTCGTTTTCGTAAACGCTTTCATTATTAAAATCATATTTTCTTGAATAGAAAAGGTTTACGCTTTTTCCGTGTGGTGTATTCAATACTTTCTGAAGGTCGAAGCTGGCGCAGATATACGTCCCATTCTCTTTGCTTTTTCTTTGGTCCTCTAAAAACATTTCTTTTGATTTATCTCTGTCCCGTATGTGCATTTTATGTTCCTCAGTTTGTTGTAAAAGGTTTTGTGCTTCTCTGTCCGAATTCTTATACTTTTCACAAATAATGCATTTGTTCCCTTTTGGCAAATGGAAGCCTATATGGTATTCATTTTTGAAAATGGTACGAGAAAACTCTTAGAGATAACTTAGCTTGCTCCTGATTTATATTTATCAAGTGCTGCGTGTAACACCTATACAAAGTTGGCACGTTTCGAAAGTACTGTGGAAGATATAACTTAGTACTTTTGTTCCTACAATAGTGGGAAGGAACTGCTGGTAGGGGTTCAATGAATGATTTCAAAAGAGCCGTATTTATTTCGTCAGACTTATTATGAGGAGGAGGTCTTTTTTGGTCAGGAAAGAGGTATTTGAAGAGTTATCTTTTTTTCTAACACATATTATCGTGTTTTTGGGAAATATTAAGTGTTTTCAGTAAAAACTGCTGACAAACTTTAAAACGCTTTTCGTTATAGGTAATGAAATATGCATAGCTCCACTGTGGTTTAAGGCTATCTGATGTTCTCCTTTGAACGCATTTCCGGGTCATGCACGATAGAAGCCAATCTCTTTGTCGTATCTTGTTGCCTAAGCCCCAAAAGTGTTCATTTAGCACCAACCAATCTTGCTCACTAAGCTTTTCACAACACTTGTTTTCACACTTTTTACCTACGCAGGGATTTGGTTTAACTTCATACAGCTTTCGTTTTTTACCCCGAAGTCTTTTAGGAAGTTTTCGTTTCTTCGTGTACCCTCCTGTTCCAACGCATATCTCGTTTTCTAATTCCCCAGAATATGTCTTTTCAGACTCAGTATCGCTATATGGCATCAGTGAGTTATTCTTGGTCGTTTATTGGTATAAAAACACAGTTTTGTTATTTTATTTTAGAGATAATATAAAATAATTAATCACCTTATTTTGCAAAAGCTCCATATTAAAATAATAAAACAATTTTATTGGATTTCACGAACTTAAGCAGAAATGATTTGTATCAAACTAAAATATATATTTTCGTTTTCAGCCATATTTTTTTCTTTTTGCAAATGGTTGCTTAAATCATGCATATACAGTATAATTGCAACAAGTGCTTTTGCGAACAATATAAATATACACGATAAAAGTGAAAATAAACATTACTCCTAAGATACCACAGAGAAGCACTTTTGAGGTAAGCGGTCACAAAGAAGTAAACAAACCTCAAAATTCACTTACACTAAAATTTCTTTTTGATTTAGCTTGATATATATAAAATGTGTGAGATGATTCAAATAATGCAAAACTATCGGTTTTCAGAAAAAACTAATATCTGTATTTTTATTGGTTACACTTAAATTGCGGGAAGGGCTCGATATGTACATGCATATATTTAGAAAACTATCAATTCGATCACAATGCAATGCACATAAAAATCAAAAATATTTACACATTTTTCTATGTGACATTTCTTATCACACACAGTAGTTTAAAATATATGTCTGCTTGAAAGTACTTGAAATGCACACAAAGTAACTAAATAAAGACCTACTGATTGTCTATATTAAGAAAGATCTTATAAGGCAAACAGTAATATACACACATACATACATAATTAGATTAGGAACATAGTTTGAGATTTTGTATATAAAGTCTTGTATATTATTAAATAAGGCAGAATAAAATCATTCTCAATCGAAGACCATCGTTCTGCTTCCTTTTTCTTCTTTAAATCATTTGCATTACCACCACCACCAAAAAGACTTTGACTCCAACCATGAAAAACTAATGGCAGATGGATATGGCGAGGAAGAATATTTCCAAAAGGATTCATACAGCAGAACCCGGAGTTTTTTCGATCAGCTAGTCCAGGGACTGAAGAATTCCATTTCCGGCGAAATAGCTTTATGAGGTGGGTTTGGTCAAAGGCTGAGGTATGCTCAAGTCAATCCAGAGTCGGATGGAGGTCCCACTTCCCCCACCTAAATAAATACACAGTGAATTAGTGTTTTGATTTCGAACACACACACACACGCGGCTCTCGGGCTAAAATATCCACAACCTTGAATCCAGGGGAGAGAGAGAGAGAGATGTTCACTAGGTAGTGTCGCTGACAATATAGTGTAATCCAAGGACGACGGCTCTCCACAGAGAGAGGGAGATAGAGTGCTAGCTTAGCGGTGGCTGAGATGGTGAAGACGACGGTGGCTCTCGCTAAGGGGTGCTAACGGCGGTAGTAATGACGGCGGTAGTTAGGATCACGCCCGAAGAGAGAGTACTGAGTGACGGTTGCTCTCACCAAACAGCTTTGACGACGGTGGTGGCTAGACTTCGGGATGGGATGTCCGAGGATCGGGATCGTGGTGATGTACCTACGGCGAAGTGTCTATTAGTATGAGGCTAACTAACTACAATATATTGGCTCGGGTATTCGGCTAGGGTAGTAGGGAGTTTGTCCCGCCGCAGGCGTTGGGAAGTGTTCCCCTCTTACCTGAGCCGTGTATCCGTGCATTACCCTTCCTCTGAGTAATAGGGGGGGTGAGTCCCGTCTTACTCAGAGGAGATGATAACAAAATATTAGGGTTGCCCAATAGGCCGCGGGGGGGAAGTACCATCGTCAGAACCGACCTTGTAACTTTACCCCCCCTCGACCCAAAGGGAGTCCCTGGAATATGGGTAAGGCTGCCCAATAGGCCTGGGGGAAGTACCATCGGCAGAACCGACCATGTAACTTTACCCCCCGTCGACCCAAAGGAGCCCCTACAATGTATTTATATTGGCTCGGGCAGTCTGCCAGGGTAGTGGGGAAATCCGCCCCGCCACTGGCGTTGGGACGGGTTTCCTTCCTACCCGAGAAGGCTGCTAGTGCATTACCTTTACGATGAGTAATAAGGGGTGTAAATCCCGTCTTACTCACCGGAAATGTGG
>JARSSU010044038.1:0-23279 GCA_029619165.1 Eurosta solidaginis
GCATTCGGTAATGGTATCCATTTTGAATTCGCTGTCATTTTCGGTCTGCCGAATCTAGCGAGTGCCTGTCAGAATGCTTGACAGATAAGTCAACGCACTTGTACTTGTACACTATGAATCAAAACTAAAACGCCTTTACATGCTGATGTTGGAGATTTCTGATGAAAATGCCTGCTGTAATGTCTGCAAGTTTGCATTCCTTTGAGTTTACCGCGTTTACACAATGAAATATGCGCGTAAATTTATACAAATTGTGCAAATGATTTTTCATACAAAATTTGACAGCTCGTTTACGCACTAGATAAATTTATACGTTTACACACTTTATAAGGCATTTATACGGTTACATGAGTCCCCCTAAGGATAAAGACGTAATCCTAATGGTTCATGCACATTCTAGGACGCGTCATGTAGCGATACCGGCACGCGGCATTTTTGCCTAGTTGGTCAACAAGGTCATGTCGTGTCGTACGACTGTCGCATGTGCATTACTCCATAAGAATCAATACAAACCCTTCAAAAAACGCGAGTACTCTATAAATAATGTAAGGAATACCCCTTTGGGAGTATAGGACTGCTCCAAATCTAATCTGTATTCATACAAAAAATGTGCTCCAATTAACATTGCGATGTACTAGGAGAGGAGTAGGTGATTTAACTCTCGCTTTGTTTGTGAGTAATCCATAGAGTACGTACGTGAGAGTACTTTCCAAAGTACTTTCACTGTTGTACTCCATGGAGCACCCACAGAGGATCATATGCCAAAGTACTAAAGAGGAATTGTGTAGGAAAGAATTATCGAAGTGAATTTAATTTAAAATGGACGTAAATGAAGAGGGGCAATACAACTTTTATATTTTATACTACGAATATTCTTATGTTATTTAGCGTTTGCGTGAATAAAGAAACTAATATAATACGCATACGCATACGTGAATAAAGAAACTAATATAATATGTATATATAAAACCAGTGCGCTGTTGCATTTTATCAGAGTTGCCAAAGTAAAATTTTATTATTAGTTATTTGCATGTAAGATATATTACTTTTGGCAACTCTGTTCGATCGTCATCGTGTCGTGATCCTGTCGTTCAAAAACGAGCAATGATCGGCTGATGGTGGTCCGCAAACGCATTGCAAAGGAGTATTGTTAGAGTACGCCAACATGAAGAAAATGGAACACGTAATCCAAGAATTTTTGCAGGGAAGAATATTTTGTCGCAACGTGTCGCTACATGTCGCGTCGGTTAATGTGCATGAACCTTAAGAATATAACACGTGTATCTTATTGAATCCACAATACTAGCCAATATATACTTAAATATTCCATCTGAAATTGGGCCTGAGAGTCACTGAAGTGAAAGCCCCGTTACATAAGCAGTTTTTCATATAGATAAACATCATATGCATTGCATGTGTTTGCACGGGGAGCGACAAATAGGCCGCGGCACAATCAAATTTTTCATATAGTTGCGTTTAACACAACCCTGCAAAAATAGTGCGATTAATCCGTAAAGAGATTGTCCCCGATTGATCTCGGTTGTCTACAGTTGGGCATAATTGATCCCCTTTAGTCCCTTTTGGGTACTTTTGAGATTAGTCTGTTGGAAATTTATGTAGCACATTTTAAGAATGTAAAAAAAAATGGCAACGAAATGAGTAAAATGAAAAAGATTTTGAATCAAATTATTTAAGAATAATGCGGAGTGCTTATACCGAACCTAAATTACTAGGACTTAACGAATAAAAAAAGTGATCTGCCTTATCAGATGAGTTCGGAGTCTGCTAAAAACGTTTAGGATGACAAATCAATGGGAACAATTAAAAAGGGCAGATCATATATTGGAATAGAAGGAGGAAAATCAAGTATTTTGATTTGATTAAAAATCCTTTAATTAAAAAAAAACACCACCCTCTACTTCTACTAACTCAACCTACCTTATTTTTATACAAAACGCATTTTGAATTTTGGCATTTTTTTAAAAATTGTTGAACCTTTTATTCTCAATCATCCCTAGTAGTACACAGCAGCCAAGAAAATATTTGTACCCAAAAAAATATAAAAGAACACCAAGCATTTATTTATTCTTTAGGTGCTGCAATATCGAATTCGCTTTCCTGCACTCCTCTTTACTCCAATTTTTTCTTCAACCGCCTCAAGTCGTTTATTTATAGCCCCAAGTGATTCCAATAAATTATTTTGTTTTTCGCCGTACCTCTACAAAGCCAAGACCAGACTTTCTTCAATAAATTCCGCCTTTGATGCAAATTCTGTATTATCTTCTGCATGTTGTTTTAGCTCTTCGGCACACTCACCCGGTATACTGCGAAAATATTCAGCACATAGTCTGGGTTCAAGTTGTTTGATGCGTTCCAATTGATCAAGGTGTGCATGTAAATCTGGTATACTTCTTTAGAACGCACTTACTGGGTTTCCCCTAACAAATAAGGATCTAAAAATTTCTCCAACTGAGGAGCACGTGAAATAGTTTTAGCGATTTGTTCTCGGTTGCAAATATCTCCATTTAACATACTGTTAGAAAGGAGTAAACAATTGTTTCTGGTGGAGTATCTGCAGATTTACTTGTCTCAGTGGTGTCAGCTGCAGCGGCTGTATTCAAATCTTCGCAAAGTGGACCTAATACGAGATTGAGAGTATGTATACTTTTGTCAAATATATGCAGTGCTTTCACTTTTTTCATGTTCCGTGTTTGTGAAGTAAACGAAGCTTATATATAAAATACATTACAATAGGGGTCTCATGAAAGCATATAAACTTATAAGGTGTAAAACAATATCCATTTACATACGCTGTTATATGAACGCACCTAGTAATACTCTTGATAAACTTGATTGTTTATCAGATGTATTATTGCCAAACAAAAATGTTTAGATTGTTATACAAATTAAAAAATGCCAAGATTAAGAGAAAAATAAAAACTAAAGCGTCTGTACTAAGATATTCTTGTAAATGACTTGCTAATGTTGGAGAGATCTGATGAAAATGCCTGCTGTAATGTCTGCAAGGTTGCATTCCATTGAGTTTACCGCGTTTACACAATGAAATGTGCGCGTAAATTTATACAAATTGTGTAAATGATTTTTCATACAAAATTTGACAGTTCGTTTACGCACTAGATAAATTTATACTTTTACACACTTTATAAGGCATTTATACGGTTACATGAGTCCCTCTAATATAATGGTCAACTAGACCAAATTACACAAATGTTAATTTGATTTGATACATCAAATTCCGGCGCAGTACGATTTTGACATTTGTCCATCGAATTTACAAAACAAACTACATGAAATTTTTATTTATGTTTGTAGGTATGTCACCATGTTGCCACCTTGTATCAAACATGACTTGAACGAAACATTTATTTACGCTCTCTTTTTTCGCTCTCAGGAGAGATTTATGTCAAATTTGTGCTGGCAATAATCACAGATAAATCCCTCGCGCCAGCTGAAGCGGGTGCCAGAACAAAAGATGTGCCAGCTTAAACGAAAAACTTGAAAAAATTTCGGTAAACTTTAGTTTGATCTACAACTGTGGAAATGCGTTCAAAAATTACGGGACAAAAGATAAAAATACTTGTTTTACTGTAAATATTATTAGTTCGAAGGCGGAGGGTAAATACTATTTCTCGTTCAAAAGATATCACTAAAAACAGGTTTTGTAAATATGAAGTCCCGATGCAATCAGCCCATTTTGATCACAGAACTTCGAACGTCAGATATGTAAGATAAGCCCTATCCACTAAATGATGTTAACTATTGTGACGAATATTAGCAATACTAAGGTAGCAGTGACTTGTATGCACATAACCAAATCAATCATTATGTCTACACATATGTCCATACAAGCAACGGAGAGAAACGCCCAAACATATGCCTATATCTGAGTTACTCCCAAAAGTAGGCAATCACCGGTGGAAGTATCACTCACATATTCACGCGCATATGAGAGGCTATAAATGTGCATCTGTAGTTATAGATGGTAATTTTATAGCTGGTAAATAAGTAGTAAATTCTAGAAATACCTAGAAGTATGCGAACGAGGAAATCGAAGAGTATAAAAGAGCGCAAGCTGAGCAATCATGGAATCAGTTTGATTTAAGCAAGTTATTAGTTGTGAAATATCAGTGTTATTGTGAAGTACTTTAATAAAAGCCATTTTGCATTATTGAATATTGGAGTTATTTATTCAAATGTTTAGCGACGCGAACGTTAGTAGAAGGTTCCAAATAAGCAAAATTTCCCCAAATTTCTTACAATTGGTGTCAGAAGAGGAATTGTTGAATAAATTCTGAAGTTTTCTAATACAACTTGGACATGGCAAAGTTAAGTGAATTAAGGATCCAGCAACTGAAAAAGGAGTTGGAGAACCGTGGATTGAATACAACCGGTAATAAAATCGAGCTTCAAGCACGGCTACGAGAGGTAATGGAGTTGGAAGGAATTAATATAGACGAGTATGTCTTTTATCCCGATGTGGAAGAGTTAGCGCCTAAAATGGAGGAGAAGATAGAGACTCCGAATCCATTGGCAAGTGTTGACACTAACGCGATACTAGCAGTGTTGAAGCAAATGTCATCCCAAATATCAACCGAAATGTCAACTCAACTGGTACCGCAGGAGAAGCGTATAACATCCAAGATGGAAGCACAGGAGACACATATAACAGAAATGCCATCACAAATATCCACAAATATGTCAGCACAGCTCGAAGAAGAGAAGAAATATATGGCATTACAACTGGAAGAGCAGAAGACATATATGGCATCCCAACTGGAATCACAGGAGGCACGTATTTCAGAAATGACGTCGCAAGTGTCATCTCAACTGGAAGACCAAAAGACATATATGGCATCTCAATTGGAAGCGCAAGAGGCATGTATATCTGAAATGTCGGCAGAAATTTTGGAACAGGTATCATCAAAACTGGAAACGCAGGATGCAAAAATGGCCCAATTTCAGGCAGAATGATGATTTAAAAGGTCGCATGGAGCAGTTCTGTTCCTTTCCAGGTATTTAAGCTGCAATTTGAGAAGACGTCAGCAGTGAACAACTAGAATGCGGAAGATAAAGTTGCTGCACTGTTCGTGGCATTGAAAGGGCCTGCAGCGGAAAATTTACAGACTATTCCATAGTACGAACGGAACAGTTATGAAGCATTGATGGCCGCTGTTGAGCGAAGTTACGGAAGCGAACACAGGAAACATATATATCAAATAGAATTGCAAAACCGTTACCAAAAAGCTAATGAGACTCTGCAGAAGATTTTGCTTCGGATGTTGAAAGGTTGGCTCATTTGGCAAATGCAGACGCACCCGTGGAGTACACCGAGGGGAGGAGTTAAACAAGAGCGAGTCAGATGTAAAGATCGAGAACATGCCCCAGCTATTGAATGTCGTGTGAGAACTATCTCGCAAACTGGAAGGAAATCGAGCAGTCTTATCGTCAAAGGAAATGTTGATGGAAGGAACGTGAACTGTAGATACGGGCGCATCTCATTCTTTAATCCGATCTGATTTGGTCAACAGGAGAGTAAAGCCATTACCTGGAGCAAGATTGCGTACGATTACTGGAGAGTATAACCAAGTCCAGGGAGAAGTGGAATGTGAAGCCTTAATTGGGGAGGTCATGGTTCTACACAAATTCGTTGTGGCAGAGATCATTGATGAAGTCATATTGGGAGTGGATTTTTTCAGAGAAGGATTATGCAGTATAAGAACAAGGACGTGCCACTTAACTTCAGTTTTGAGCAAGGGTCAGCAGTAAGCGGGTGCTGGTGAAAGAAATTCGACAAAAACCACAAAAGTCAAAGGCAGCAGATCGGGCAAGGGTTTATGGAGCGAATGGGAGAAACAAATCAACATCGAAGGTACCTGCGAGAAAAACACTGGCATTGACAAACCCTCATGGACGCACTAAAACGACTGAAAGAATTTTCCAGAAATAATGCAAGGATGGTTTCAAGCCAGCGCGCACTTCTGTTGTGAAACGTAAACACGATACTGATTATGCAAAGCCAATTCGTCAAGATCAAGCTCTGCGAAGTAGTTCATTGGCTAAATAACATGCAGCCCAATTCTGAACATATATTTTTTGGGAGATTTTTCCCTTCTCCCATTCCCACAATCACGAACACAAATTTCTTGGGGTTTTTTTCCCATTTCCCATTCCCGCTATCACAAACAACTTCGAAAAAGTGGAAAAGTGTTTTGGGAGAAAAGTAGACATCACGAACGCAATAAAAAATTAGAATTGATTTGTTCGTTTTGGGAGTTAATTCCCTAAAGATTTTGAAGGGAGAAAAACATTTGTTTATTAACAAATGAAAAATCCTTTACTTTTCTAGTAATATTTTTCAATAAGAGAGTTTTGAAACTTCACTCGAAAGAGCATCGAAAAGCAGCAAATTAACGAAAATTAAAAATGTAAGATGTTTGTTTAATTTTTCAATTTACTTAAATAAAAAGCGTTTTTGTGTGTTCAAGGTCGAAGAAATCCACAAATAAACAGCAACTAAAGTACTGGTTGCTTTAATGGAGGGTAGGCCGGACATAGCCCGAAATTGCAACAAAGGCAGCAAAGAAGAAATAGCAGTCTCGTGCAAGGGATGGTTGCATCGGACAGGTTATTCTGGGCTAGATTCCAAAACCCGAGGTCCTGGTAACTTTTATAAATCTTTTGTGGCTCCTTGCTGTGCCAGCACAGAACATATATGTTTGCGACATCCGCCCAATGCAGCTCCTGCCTTGGACGGTGCCACTTTCCTAGATGTTATCGTTTCCGCTACGGCAACCCCCCGACGGGTTTCATTGCGCCATGTTGCCAGACAGAAAACCCAAATACACCGGGTACCCCAATGCTTACCCAAGGACGTCCAGTCCCATGGCCACAACAGCAGTTGCGTCCTAGCCTTTCACAGCCCAGTGACGACGTCTACCCCGTTGCACTTCAGAATTCTGCAGTTAAACTGTAACTGAAGATGTGACTTGTTCCGACGGACTTCTTTTGATTTTTTTATTTATGGACTCTCTATCACCTTAAAACATCTTTTTAAAAATTGCTATATTTTTGCTAATATACCATCTGTATATCTCACCCTATTTCAAAATCCTTTTCAAAAACACCCCATCTCAAAATTTGGTTCAAACCCTATCTCAGAATTTGATCGAAGAACATCCTAATTTAGAATTTGTTTCGAAAATCCCCTAAGTATGAATTCAATATATTTTGACATTCTCAGATAGAGAGATTTCGTTTCAAAAACGCCCTATCTCATGCCAAAATATGTTGAATTTATACTCAAGGGCTTTTTCGGACAAATTCATATTTTATACACAACTATTTTTAGAAAAATTTTGTTGCTGTGAATTATTTGTTTTTGTTAATTATATTTTAATATTTAGTAAAAATTACTAAAATATATACGTATATGATCGAATTTTTTCGATTTGCTTTGTGCTTTATATATCCATGAAATTTTGCATAAAGGTTTTAATTTTGCAATTGTGGTAGTAGTACATCTTGTACCGGATCTACGTCCATGGCTACACTTGGTTGTTTTGATTCTTGAATTTATATCAGTGCCATTATTAGCCTTTTTCGATGGCTTAAAAGTGAAGACAACTTGAGCCTCAGTAGTGACTGAAGCCTGGCCGCATGAGTCACAGTTTGACGATGGTGCAGAAATGCGGTTTCGGCAACATAATATGATGTTTACTACGTGCCGCGCATTCAAATGGTATTTCCTTTGTCTCATATATAAGTGCACCCTCCTTTTCATAGCCGCCACCGTCAAAGCCTAAATCGAAAAGTTTCTGCTTGCAAGTTTATTCACCGCGTCCGCCAAACATGCCTAAGCCGCCTGAAGTGAAAAAAGAGAACGTTTTGAAGATTGGAATGTGATTGAACATTTAAAAGCTACATATTTACAAATCATTATATCAGTATCGACCGAAAAGCTTGTAGCCTCTACGCTGTGTCCTAAATAACCCCAACTGCCGCCAAAATTATCAAAACGATTAGCGATCTGTACCCGGGACTAACCCCCCAAGGGCGACTCTGGGAGTGTTCGAGAAAAAGTTCTTCGAACGTACACGTTGGCGGCGGCGAGTATCGAAGAAGATTTAAATATATGCTTTACGAATTTAACGCCGACATCAACGTAGTCCAGCGAATCAAAACACAGCGGCTTCCTGTTAGGACTCTAGAACTATTTAAAAAAACTCAGCGTAGTTTTATTATTTGTTTAAATGTGTCGCTTTTGGTGAGAACCATTTCAAGACAAAAATATACTTGGTTAGTTGCTATAGAATGCATAATAGTCCTCTAAAAAATCCTAATAATTAAAAAAAGGGTTAAAAGCATAGAAGATATTCTAAATTTTCTAGACCAAGTTTAAAAACTCAGGAACGTCAATGCACTTCTGTCCGGTCAGGCGATGTAAATTTAGAAATCATCAACATCTACATCCCTCCTGTCACCTGTTGCCCCAGTGGATATTGCCTGATATCAGCGTACTACTCACTGGCGATAATCGCATTATCTTAGGCGATTTCAATGCCCACCATGATCTATGGCATATGGAGCATGCAACTGCAATTGTTCCTAAAATCCAGAACCGTAATAAAATCCTCAAATCTCTTGCCGGTAGCACTTGGAGTAAAGACAAAGAAACGCTCATTACCACATACAAAGCAATTGGCCGGCCGATTGCATGCTACGCGTCCCCGATATGGTCGCCAAGCCTAAAGGTTACTCACAGGAAGAAAATACAGGCCTGCCAAAATACTGTCCTCTTGTTCCTTGGACTCCCGTTAGAGAAAATTGATGATAATTTGTGATCGGTCGCACCTATTTGAAGGGGCGAAGCACTGCTACAACAACAACAACAATCCACAACTGATAGCCCCGCAACACTGCATTTAGCAAAGAAGAAGTATATTTCGTAACACAGTTTTATTTGGAAAATGCCGCGCACAAAGAAATGTTAATTCTTTAATCAAAATGTCTGTTTTTACACAATTTTCAAAGTTTTAAGTTTTATATTTTAAATTGTATGAGTTTGGGTCTAGAAAAGATAGAAACCGTAACTGCGGGTACGCGCAGTCGACCCCTGTTCCAGACTATTACAAAAACTTTTCACTATAATTTCTACGCTAGTAACCTTTTGTTATTTATGTTTTTAGAAATTTGGTTGAATGGCCAGGACGTTAATCAATCACGAGAATGTATATCTGATGCTTCTGTCTTCAGATTGGTTTACCTTCAGATTCTTGTTGTTTTCGGGCTGCTATTCTCCTCATAGTAAATGGTAATACTTTATTTGTAGGTAAATTGATGGCTTTATGCAAATATACTAAAGATTTGTATATTGAGCCACTATTTTATTAATTTGTGATAAATTAAATCTTTTTCGCGCTAAATAAAAAATGTCAAATTTACCCGAAACAGCTGATTCGAAGTTCGAATTCTTCTTCCCAAAACTTTTGGGAAAAATCTTCTCCCAGGGAGTTTATAATTGGGAGAATTTATTTTTGAGAGAAACAAATTTCTGGGAGATGAACTCCCATGGGAATATTCAGAATTGGGCTGATAGTGTGAGGGAGCGGTCCAGGATAATGAGTAGTAGGATGAAACACAGGTACGACAAGAACTATAATTCCGAAGGTTTTTTGGAGGGAGATTTGGTAATGCTATATAACCCCCACCGGCGGAAAGGTGTTCAGTTGGGAATGCCCCTGCAGAGTTGTGAAGAGGATCAGTGATGTCATCTACCGCATACAAACAATTGGGAAACCACGAAATAGAAGGGTGGTTCATTTGGAGAGGCTAGCAGCGTTTAGATCGATAGATTCGTCTGATCGGGACGATCAGACTTAGGTGGAGGGCAGTGTGACGAATATTAGCAACACTAAGGGATACTATCATCTCTAAGCCGATACTGAGCAGTGACTTGTTGTATGTACATTACCAAATCAATAAATATGTCTACACTTATGTCCATACAAGTAGCGCAGAGAAACGCACAAACACATGCATATATCTGAGATACTCCGAAAAGTAGGCAATCATCGGTGGAAGTATCACTCACATATACACGCGCATATGAGAAGTTATAAATGTGCATCTGTAGTTATAGCTGGTAATTTTATAGCTGGTAAATAAGTAGTAAATCCTAGAAACGCATAGAAGTATGCGAACGAGGAAATCGAAGAGTATAAAAGAGCGCAAGCTGAGCAATAATGGAATCAGTTTGATTTAAGCAAACTATTAGTTGTGAAGTATCAGTGTTATTGTGAAGTACTTTAATAAAAGCCATTTTGCATTATTGAATATTGGAGTTATTTATTTCAACAGTTTAGCGATACGAACGTTAGTAGAAGGTTGCAAATAAGCGGAATTTCCCGAAATTCCTTACCCTATTATATCCTAGGTCCGATTACTCAAATTTTAAAAGAATATTTGGTTTTCACTGTGAGTTTAATGCGGTACAATATCTGACTGAATAATTTAATCAAAATGTAAATTTTACTTAGATTTGTTTATATTTAACGCTAACTAGCCGTATTATTGTAAAATAAGTTTAAAGAAATGAATATTTTTCGACTATCATTTTATTGAATGATTGAAACTATAATCGCCGAAAAGTATATCAAAAATCCCATATTCATATCTTTTCATTTTTGTTTGGAGTGGCATCATTAACAAAAATGTGTATTTTGAAAGTGGAGGAAATAGCTGAAAATAAGGTAAATATACGATTCGGGTTATTAACAAAATCGCCCTAAATTTTATGTGTAGTAGTGCAGTTTATGGTACCCACCGAAATTTGGGAGACATTTTTCGAGTGAGGTATCAAAAAACGCGTATTCACGCCTAGATTAAGAATCCGAAAGCGGAAGTTAACTTCTTTAACCCGTTAAAAATTATCTGACAGGTTGTTGTGATATATATTGTTCCCACACGTTTTCAATCTTTTAAGTGCACACATCACTTTCTTTTTATATATAGTATATTACATAATCTAACTTGCACGAATTAACGAAACAATTATGTTAAATTTCACTAATTAACTTATTAAATATTACACAAATATTGCAACAATTTCTATCCAAATGAAAACACATGAAAGTGAACAGTGTTGCCAGTTCAGCAACGATGAAAATTACCTTTGTTGTTCTCTGTTAGGATTAATACAAGGCGGTGGCGGCTCAAAATAAATTTAAATAAACATACAATTATATTGTTTTTGTAATTTACTCAATATTTTCCAATTTAATATATTAAAAGAGAAGAGAATACATCTATTTACCCAAATAAAGTGATGCTGGCAAATATTTGGAATTTTTATTTTATTTAGGCGCAATATTTTCTCATGTTCTCTTCCCTTCCCTTCTCTTCCCTTACCTTCTGTTCTCTTCCCTTTCCTTCTCCAATCTTCTCTCCTCTTCTCTTCCCTTCTATTTTCTTCTCTCCACCCTTTCCTTTTCTTCTCCACACTTTCCTTCCTTCCTTTCCCTTTTCTTCTATTCACTACTCTTCACTCCTCTTCTCTTCCCTTCTTTCCTTCTCTTCTCTTCTCTTCTCTTCTCTTCTCTTCTCTTCTCTTCTCTTCTCTTCTCTTCTCTTCTCTTCTCTTCTCTTCTCTTCTCTTCTCTTCTCTTCTCTTCTCTTCTCTTCTCTTCTCTTCTCTTCTCTTCTCTTCTCTTCTCTTCTCTTCTCTTCTCTTCTCTTCTCTTCTCTTCTCTTCTCTTCTCTTCTCTTCTCTTCTCTCTTCTCTTCTCTTCTCTTCTCTTCTCTTCTCTTCTCTTCTTCTCTTCTCTTCTCTTCTCTTCTCTTCTCTTCTCTTCTCTTCTCTTCTCTTCTCTTCTCTTCTCTTCTCTTCTCTTCTCTTCTCTTCTCTTCTCTTCTCTTCTCTTCTCTTCTCTTCTCTTCTCTTCTCTTCTCTTCTCTTCTCTTCTCTTCTCTTCTCTTCTCTTCTCTTCTCTTCTCTTCTCTTCTCTTCTCTTCTCTTCTCTTCTCTTCTCTTCTCTTCTCTTCTCTTCTCTTCTCTTCTCTTCTCTTCTCTTCTCTTTCTTCTCTTCTCTTCTTTCTTCTCTTCTCTTCTCTTCTCTTCTCTTCTCTTCTCTTCTCTTCTCTTCTCTTCTCTTCTCTTCTCTTCTCTTCTCTTCTCTTCTCTTCTCTTCTCTTCTCTTCTCTTCTCTTCTCTTCTCTTCTCTTCTCTTCTCTTCTCTTCTCTTCTCTTCTCTTCTCTTCTCTTCTCTTCTCTTCTCTTCTCTTCTCTTCTCTTCTCTTCTCTCCTCTCCTCTTCTCTTCTCTTCTTTTATCTTCGCTTCTCTTCCATTTTCTTCTCTTCTCTTCCCTTCTCTTCTCTTCCCTTCTCTTCTCTTCTCGTCTCTTCTCTTCTTGTAGCGGCAGCCTGTGGGTCAATGCAACATTGCAAAAGTCCGAACACCGCTGTATCTGTGTGTTAACAGCAACGGAGTTACCCTTATGTGTGTTAGTAACGTGATTTGGATGTATGAATATGTATCTGTAGTGTGGGTGAAATTAGTATCGTGAAAGTTTATGTCTGTCGTTTCCCGCCAAAATAGGATTGTATGTATTGGTGTCTTTCGTTCTTGAGTGAAAGTGGTGAGAAAGAAATGCTTTCGATCTATGGGGTACGATTGCCAAACGATAACAGGGCATGTCTCAAATGTAAAGTACATTCAAGTGAGTGCGGAAGCTACTAAAGTCGTGGTAAATGCAAAGTTAGTCTTTTGTGAAAAAAAAACAAAAATAAGTTTCGGTTTACGGTTGTTGCTAACCGCGTTATTGGCCCGTTAAGCACCGGTACATAGAAAAAAAAATAAACTCGGTGTCCTGGATCCTATTCAGGTGAGTCAGTGAAATCCCCATCCCCAGTCCCTGGTGCGTGTGGACTATTCCTGAACATAAATAAAATTGTTAAAAATGTAAATTAAATTAAATAAAATTAAATACCTAAAATTCATAAAATTGAATACATAAATATAAGTAAATACAAAGATAATGTGAAGTAATAAAGTTAAATAAAACAATGAAAGTTAAAAGTAAAATTAAATTAAAATAAATTAACTAAAATTATAAAATAAAATAAAATAAAACTAATTAAAATAAAATAACATACATAAATACATAAAGTCCAACATTTGAGTAAAATCTAATACCTAGATAACATTAAATATACAGATAAAATTAAGTAAAATAAATAAAATCAAATAAATAAATAAAATTACATAACTCGATGAAAGTCAATAAATATAATAAGTCCACATGTACCCTAATGTCTGGTTTCGTTGTCAGCATGACCCTAGTCCCTAAAATTCTTTTCCCTTGCCTATTCAGATTGCGGCACAAAGGTTTAAACTTGCCACACCAGCCACCATCATTAGTGCCACGACACGCACGCACACACACAGACACCAAAGATAAGCAGATAAGCGGGGTAGTATCTGAAGTCCAGCAGGAGGGGAAACATAGAGCCGGTGCCGGACTCCACGCCGAAGGGTATAAAGGAGGGGCATTTTGGCGCTCCTGTCCCGGCACCGCAGCATTTTTTGAAGCTTCGCCGGCAGAGAAAACCACAATAGAGGAGAGAGGAACCAACGCCGCATTTGTTTTCTTGCAGTTTGTTTGCAATCCACTTGTTTGAATTTTTTAAGCTAGTTTAAGTTAAAGTTACCAACGTGCGCAATTTAATTTTTTTTTGGAGTTTTCTGAATTTGCAATCATCTTTTCAACGGAGTTTGGCAGCTAAATTTTAGATCTAGTTTTTAGTTTTTTTTCTATTTCGTTAAATTTGAGTTAATAATTGAAAACCTGGATGAATTTTGTTTAGATTTTTGTATGAATTTAATTGTCACTATGGCACCCTAATATTAAGAATTTTTTTTTATAATTATTAACATTTCCACTTGTGCATTTCTTCTTACCTCTTCACACCTTTTTTTTATTTGCCTCACAGTTTTCCTTACTTTTTTACCTTTTATTACCCTCTTTTGCATATCTACATACATTTTTCGGGTTTCCATATTTTGCTTCAGTTCTTGGTTAATTTTCAGTTTTTTTCGCGTTCGGTTTTTATACCTTTCACTTATTTTTTTCTTCTTCTATTTCGTTTTTTTTTGCATTTAAAGTTTGCTAAATTTTTTTCACCTAACTCTTCTTCTTTTCGACTCGGGCTTTTCTTGCACGCTTTGCGTTTCTTTCTTTTTTTCACTTAGCCCATTTTTGTTATTATTTTTCAATACTTTTATTAATTTAGATTTTTTTTGCGATTCCCTGTTTGTGGCCCGAAGTATTAATTTTTTTGAGTTTTGCCAATACCCCGGATAATATTAAACTTAGTAAACTCCCGAGTAAACTTTAAATCTTTTGTTATTGCCACATTTCATATTCATTTATATATATATTTTTTTTTATAATTCAATTTGTTTGACCGCGCGTAAAGCCTTTGATCCGGGCCGCAACCGCATGCCCGAATAAATTTGCAATTTCTCATTATCCCCTCTTCCACCTATTACTGAGTAGTCGTTCCAACATAGGATTTGTTTGTAGGTATATGCTTGTTATGTATGTATGTATATGGTGATCCCCCAGCCACGCTCTCTCTCTTCGACGCAGGCGCCTTCGTCGCGGGATATGCTCGGTAAGTGATATATCTTTAAGCTATTCATTTTAATCAAACAAATGTATATACAAACGTACACATATCTCACCTTTTAACAAAGAAACCCTATTGGAAGCCAAGAGGGTGATAATCGCTTGGCATACAGTGGCGGCTCGCTAAGTACGCTTAACGAGTTGGAAATAAGATATTTTTTATTTTTGAGTTTCTGGTTCATGTTAAAGTTTTTGTTATTTAATAATTTTCAATTTAACCAATTTTGGCATTATTAGTTTTCCTTTCACGTTAAAGCTCTTTTCATATTTTCTATTCAGTAATTTTTAATTTCAAGTTTCATTATAGAGTTTCCTTTTGTTTTTTTTTGTTTTTTGCATCCATAACCTTTCTATTAAATAAACAGCTCCGGTTGACTTCCGGTATCTTGATCTTTCTTTGAGTTCCTAATTGTCCAGCTTAGCTTCTTTTTCCTTACTACCTATGTTTCAAAAACGCATTCCTTATTATTAGCCTTCTGCAATCCATATATATATACAATAGATATAAGTAGTTTCCATAACTAGCCGTAAGATAGGTGATATTGTTGAATTGTGAATTTTATTAATATTATTTTTCTGGTTAGGGTAACTATTGAATAAAGAGCTTTTATAACGTTTACGCCAAAATTCATGGTTTTATATTTAGCAGGTTCATGGGTTGATTCCATTCAAAAATGATAGGCTAAGACACTCAGTTGGTGTGGGTGTTGCACGAGTGCAATAAAAGGGGACGTGATTGTGAGGCGACTATGACTGACTAGACTGGAGAGGGACATGGGACAGTAACGTACAGAGAAATGTCAGGCAAAGGGGGCGTTGCTAAAGTTTCGGAGTCAGTGCAACGCCCAAGGCTGCGTCAAGGTTTTACGCAGAAGGGGAGGGATGACTCCACCTGACACGGACAGACCTTTTCTTCCAGCTTTCCTTTCGTAGATTTCAGGCATGAACCCCTCTTTTTGTTTGTATAACTGTAGGTAAGGCGAGTGAGCAAAAACTCACCCCTCCCGACGAGCTAGCAGGGCTTTTTCTTGGGGACTTGTTTTCTTGCAGCTTCCTTTCTTAGATTTCAGGCATGAACTCCTCTTTTGTTTGTATAACTGTAGGTAAGGCGAGTTTTGTTTCGCAAAAAGTCACCCCTCCCTGACGAGCTATCAGGGCTTGCAGCATGCCAAATGCACCTCCGCCTTACCCCACAGTCAGTATGCACATTCTCTTCTCTTCTATTCTCATCTATAATCTCTTCTATTCTCTTTACTCTTCTCTCTCTCTTTCCCTCTCTTCACTTCTCTTCTCTTCTCTTCTCTCTATTCTCTTGACATCTCTTTTCTCTTCTCTCCTTATCTATCCCTTCTCGTCTCTTCCCATCTCGTCTCTTCTCTTCTCTTCTCTTCTCTCTCGTCTCTCTCTTCTCTTCTCTCTCTCTCTCTCTCTTCTCTTCTCTTCTCTTCTTCTTCTCTCCTCTTCTCTTCTCTTCTCTTCTCTTCTCTTCTCTCTCTTCTCTTCTCTTCTCTGCCTCTCTTCTCTTCTCTTCTCTTCTCTTCTCTGCTCTCTCTTCTCTCGCTCCTCTCTCTTCTCTTCTCTCGCTTCTCTTCTCTCCATTTTCTTCTCTTCTCTCTGCTTCTCCTCTCGTCTCTTCTCTTCTCCTCTCTTCTCTTCTCTTACTCTTCTGCTTCTCTTCTCTTTCTTTTCTCTTTTCTTCTCTTCTCTTCTCTTCCTTCCTCTCTTCTCTTCTTCTTCTATTCTCTTCTCTTCTCTCCTCTATCTCTTCTTTTCTCTGCTCGTCTCTTCCCTACCCTCTCGCTTAAATCGCTATCATAAAATATAAAAATTTCGCACCAAATATAAACAGAAGCTTTGCTAATGACAAGAAACCATACAGAACTGGTGTAAATTACGACGATGGACTACGAATATTGGAGAGCGCGCTTGCTGCGAGACAGGTTAGCGTAGCATAAGTTATGGCAAAAGAAGTAGCAGGCTTGCTGTGAAATTGTTGCAAACGATCTATCTAGTGTGACAGTCAGATTCATTAGCGTAATACGCGCCACAATGGAGTGGAACATTTTATTGTGCAAGCGAATCAGTTTCTTCAACCCTTCTGTAATTTCAGATTGTGTGATGCCACAATTCAGCGGACGCGGCCAACCTTTCACTGGGGAGATGTCACACACGCCGTTCTCATTCTATTTGAGTGTCATGATGGGGGTGTGCTTTTTGCACACACAAGCGACACCCAAAGCGTCGACTCGTACGTGCCTTAGCACCCTCGGGTAGGGGGAGTCTCGTGGTGAGCACCTGGTAACACTCAGCGTGCGAATTCGAGCGGCGACCTCTTTCCCACACCCTAGAACCTATTTCTGTCTTTTCCCATCCCGGCTATACCTTATCCAACCACCCTAGCCAAGGTGTTGAGGTACCCGTGACGAGGGCTAAATGCCAGCGGGGGATATGAGTAGCTGGTCTCGAACGGTCTCTTCGATGCTCGGGCAAAGTCGGAGGTATAAGTGCCATCTCTACGCATGCCGGCTCTGCGGACGAGTGACCAACCCTTTCCGTGCATACTCGTGGACCAAAAATATTGTAACGAATTTACTGCAAATCCTCTTATTTGCCGTTTGCTAAGTTCGTATCACTAAATTGTGGAATAAATAACTCCAATATTGAATATGGAAAAATGGCCTTTATTAAAGTACTCACAATAACACTAAAACTGTGCAACGAATAGCTTGCTTAATAACCAAACTGATTGATAGCTCAAATGAAACTCTACTATTCAAAAATAATACTGCTCTTGCGCGCTAGATAGCGTCTTAGTCGAAACTGCTTGACAACTCAAATCAAATTGAATTCCAGCGCCTCTACATTGCGCCTTTTATACTCTTGATTTCAACCTTCGCATCTTCTAGGCGCTTCCATGAATCTATTAGTCCAGCAGCTCTCAAACTTCTCAGCTGTAACTACAATTGCACAATTTTATAGTTTTCTCATTGCATACTGCATGTGTTTGTGCATTGACTCTCCGCTGCTCGTATACGTACATGGTACATATGTGTAGACGCAATTATTGTTTCGTTTATGTAGATACATAATGATCTATGGATGTGAATTCACGTCTTTGCTTAGCATCGGCTTAGAGAAGATAGCATCGCTCAGTGCTGCTAACATCGTTACACTGCACTCCACCTAAGTCTGATCGTCCCGATCAGACAAATCTCTCGGTCTAACCGCTGCTAGCCTCTCCAAATGAACCACTTTCATTTTGGTTCGTGGTTTGCCAATGGTTTGTATGCGGTACACTACATCGTTGATCCGTTTTACAACTTTGTATGGACCTTCCCAGTTACACTGCAATTTCGGGGACAAACCTTTATTCGTTGTGGGTTGTATAGCAGCATCAAATCTCTTCATGAAACCCTCCGAATTAATTGCTTTATCGTACCTCGCTTTCATCTTGTCACTCATAATCTTTGCTCGTTGCTTAAAAGATCGTGTATCTCTCTCAGCTCTTCTCCAATACACCAGTGGATTTCTTGACATCCTCTCCGCATCGGCACCTATCCCATATTTCAAATCAGTGGCGAATTACTTTTGCAGGGGTTTGACCCGTTGTCTCATGCACTGCTGATCTGCAAAGCCACCAAGAATAACGGTATGCGGGTATCCCACGTCCTTATCGTACTGTCTACTACTTCCTTAATGCTCCTCCAAGGTTCTATGAAACGTTCCACCTACTCGTCCCCATCAGGATAAAAGACATGCCTCATCCACATGCACTCCTTCTGCTGCCATGCTCTCATAGCCGTGCCTGAGTTCGAGTTCAACGTCCGCATTGTATTCAATCATGGCTCTCCACTCCTCATTCAGTTGCTGGACCTCAATTCCCTGAACTTTGCCATTTCCTTGTGTCCTCTGGAATTATTCACAACAATTCCTCTTCTGACACCATTGTAACGAAATTACTGCAATTCCTCTTTATTTGCCGTTGCCTAAGTTCGTATCACTAAATGTTGAATAAGTAACCAATATTGAAGTAATGGATAAAAATGGCCTTTATAAAGTAGTTCACAATAACACTGAAACTGTGCAACGAATAGCTTGCTTAACGACCACACTGATTGATAGCTCAAATGAAACTGTACTATTCAAAATAATACTGTCTGTCTCGCATAGATAGAGTCTTAGTCGAAACTGCTGGATAACTCAAATCACAAACTGAATTCCAGCGCCTCTACAAATTGCCGCCTTTTATACTCTTGCTTTTCCTCTATTTGATTCACCTTCGCCTCTTCTGAGGCGCTCTCAGAATCTACTAGTCCAGCAGCTCTCAAACTCTCGAGCTGTAAATACTACAATTGCACAATTTGATCAGTTTCTCATTGACATACTATAGGAGTATCTCAGATATATGCATGTGTTTGTGCATTGACCCTCCGCTGCGCTCGTATACGTACAGGGTACATATGTGTAGACGCAATTATGTGTTGGTTTATGTAGATACATAATGATTGATCTATGGATGTGAATTCACGTCACTGTGCTGAGCATCGGCTTAGAGACGATAGCATCGCCTTGCCTGCTAACATCGTTACAATATTAACTCTTTACAAAAAAATGATGACAAACTAAAAAGACAACAAAGACACGGCGGCGATATGACTGAGACGTTACCGACAACGACGTCACTGACTTGTAAAAAGGACGGACTCTAGAACGGTGTAGGACGGAAAAAACTGACGGACATAGACTCGGAGATACGGGCACTCCTCGGATGTGAGTTGCCTATCTTCAAGTCAAGAGACTGACGCAACACGTGGCGGGAACAGTACTGTGGGCCACGGTACTCCGCCACCGCAATCAACATTTGACTCGACCGCTGACTAGGAAGCAGCTGGGGAAACAGCTAGCAAGGCACCGTCGAAGGCATTACTTGGGAGAAGGGCTCTGTCTGGCCTGGGTCCATCCCAAGAATGTCCGGAGGACCATGTACTTTCCACTAAGGGTGGTGGACGAGTACAGGTCGCCGCCACTTGGAAGCCGAGAAAACAGAACCACGCGGCTAAGAGGAACGCCAGGTCTGTGGAGAGGCTCTAGCACTCAAAGAGGAACCGGTCATTGAAGAGACCCTCTAGTACTCAAAGAGGAGTAAAAGTACCGTAACGTCTCGGCATCGCCGAGCGCGGGAGGGGCCAAAAACTTGTCAGAATGTTCGTAGTAACCTCAAGTGCGCTAGTCGGAGGCGACCACAAACGCGGCAAGACCCGTGTTGGAGAAGTGGGAGTGAGCTGATGACAAGGCTGTCTCAGATGGTCATTGACTTTGTCATGGGCAATCGCGAGCGTAATCTCCCTTCTTCGATTCGGCGGAGGTGTTCGCGGGTACCGGTGGTCAAATGCGAGGACAGCAGTCCAAAGATTAGCTCATCCCGCCGCCGAGATACCAAAGAGACCACGAGTTCGGGTATGGCTACGTGAATGAAAATAGACAGCGGGACGCTGTGCTGAAGTATTGTCGGGCTCACAACCGCACGATGTGCTATGGAGGACTGGGTAGTCATCAAGGCAGAGAATCGCGCCGGAACAGCCTTCTTTCGTGCTCTAAAAGCGCCAGGAGGGCTTGCAGCTCGCCGACCAAGAACCTGGGCCCTATAGTTCAACGGGTATAAAGGCTTGTCCAAATCTACCTCAGCCACTCTAAACTGGCCCTCGGACAACCGTTGCGTCTTCCTACTGGAAGGAAGGACGTTGATGTAGCCTGCTTCAGGAGCCGTGGGTGTGGAACACCGGTGAAAGGGCTCTCAATTAAGGCATATGCTCCGTTTACAAGTGCGAGGGCGGTAAGCCCAAGACATGCGTTTTGCGTAAGACTCACAACAAGTTTTTCTTTGTTTCTTCTCACAAGCTTTTTAGAATATGAAAACGATTTCGCTAGAGACAGCGACGGAGTTCCAAGCATTTAACTAATTGCCTTCTTGCTACAAGCCGCCATGACAAAGACGCTCACCGGAGGAGGCTCCGAGCCTTGATGCAGCGATTGGATCATATGCAAACATTTTGCTGATGGATGTGATGCTAATTCCATGGCACCCCTATAGAGGAAGTAAGGAAATCAAACTCGGCGAGTCTCTTTCGATTTTATCATATATTTACTGACCTAGATTGATGCAACGGGGAACACACCCACCTTTGTATTTCCAACCCATTGACACATTCAAAGGGTCGCGAGGAGTGTTAGATGTCACGCTATAAGCGGAAACAGCAATATATCGGGTAGACAAGCTGGGGAGGGTATCAGATAGTCAGTCGTTTCTGACCACATGAGGATACTATTCAATATCTGCTTTATATAGAAATTACTATTCCCTATCGTAATCCAAGAGGACCAATTGGCGAATGGTTCATCAAAGTGGTAGGAAATAAGCTTGGTGGCATTCGACACAGAAAATTTCATAAATGGGGACCTTGATGTAACAGTAGCAAGCTGGAGGAGGCCTTAGGGTCGGGTAGGAGCTGGAGGGATAGATAGTCAGTCGTTTTCTGACCACAGGAGGATCCTATTCAATATCTGCCTTAATGTAGAAATTCCTATTCCCTATAGTAATCCAAAGAGGATCAATTGGCGAAAGTTCGTGAAAGTGGTAGGAAACAAGCTGGGTAGGATTCGGCACAGGAAATTTCATAAGTGGGGACCTTGATGCTAACAGTAGCAATCTGGAGGAGAAGCCTTCGGGTCTGCCCTCCGGATAGCTTGTCCAACTAGTTTTAGGAAAGAGGTATACCCCCCTGGTGGATTCCGACCTTTCCACGCTCAGGAAGAGACTCGAAAACTATTCAACCTGAGTCGGTTAAATGGAACTGGGAACCATATAAAGATAGTCTCAGGTTTTTGCAAAAAAGCTGTTCAGAAGGCAAAGACGGAATGATGGAAAGAATTTTGCTCTTCTGGAGAATCTTCGAGAATTGGTATGATTCTCTCGAAGGAAAAATCCTGCCCATCCCTTTGAGAAAGAAGATGGATCATGGAGAGGGAGCTCCGCTGAAACAGTGGAGCTGCTGGTAAAAACGTCACTTTCCAGGCTGTAGTTCCAGCCAAATGGAACCAAGGGAGGATACAGGGGTAATACCCTCTCTCCGTTAATAAATGAACTTATAACGGAAAAAAGATAGAATGGGCTATCACAGTTTTCCCCTATACAAATCCACAGGACCGGATGGCATTTTCCAGCGATGCTACAAAAAGCTAGCTGTATGGGTCCCTGGATGGAACGCATCTTTAAAGCCTGCATTCGACTTAATCATGTGCCCCTGAATTGGAGAGGGACCAGGGTGGTCTTCATCCCAAATGTCGATTAGAAGGGACATGAAAAGCCTAAGGATTTCAGACCCATCAGTCTTTCGTCGTTTGTTCTAAAACGTTTGAAAGGTTACTGGATGTCCAAATTCTCGGTAGGTGGGATACCTCGGGGCTGTCAACAGCCGAACACGCCTATCTCAGGGCCTCTCAACAGAGACCGCTGTACATAAAGTGGGTCCGCAGGTACAATCGTCCTTCGGAAAACCAACAATTTACCCTATGACATAGAGGGAGCTTTCAATAATGTCCGACTGGAAGCAATAGAAGGCGCCCCTAATGTACTCGGAATAAGGACTCTATCGTAAACTGGATAGGGGACGGCTCTGCGGTCCAGAATGATAGGCGCTAAACTGGGGGCTAGTGAGAGTCACGGCATATCCGTGGAAAGGGACCCCCCAGGGCGGGGTCTTCGTCAACTCAACAAGGATGTTGTTAACTGGTGGCCTACGTGGATGACGTAGTATACTAGTATCTGGTCTGTGTCCCAATGTAATTAGTGGGATCATGCAGTGGTCACGGAGGAGCTGAGCAGTTGGGCGGAGACCGCTAGACTAAAGTTACGCACCTCAAAGACGGAACTAGTGCTCTTGCACACTAGGACGATAATCCCAAGTTTAACCTTCCCACTTTGATGGCCAGGAGTTAAGTATTTCTGATAGGGCCAATATCTAGAGTATATTACACCAAAGCTAAACTGGAGGCTTAACACAGAGACACAGAGTCAAAACGAGCCTACCAGCAAGGAATGCTAGGTAAAAAAGTGGGTCTGAGGCAGACCTCATGGCCTGGATGCATAAGGCAGTTATTCGACCAATTCTGACATATGGTCACTCGTATGTGGAAGTCTGTAGAAGTGAAATACATAACAACATGCTAGGGAAAGTTAAACGATCTGCCTGCGGAGCGATCACGGGGCAATTAGGTCGTGCCCCTCAGAAGCTTTAAACGTGATTTGCAATGTCCACCGTTAGATCTATTTATCAAGGAAACGGCATCTCAAGGGGACCTAAGGCTTCGAGAGTTGGGCCTTTTGAGGGAGCGTACATACGGGCACGCCGTATCCTCCTCAATATTACGACTCCCGAATCTTGTCAAAAACGGAATACATATGTCAAAGGAAAGTCTTCGACAAAACTACACAATTCTCTTCCCACAAGGAAAGATGGGGGATCACTCAGAGTATTCGACAACTCGGTTTTCACACGGACGGATCCAAAATTGTT
>JARSSU010044039.1:0-44343 GCA_029619165.1 Eurosta solidaginis
ACAAAATCCTCAAATCCCTCGCTGGCAGTACCTGGGGAAAAGATAAAGAAACGCTCATGACTACATACAAAGCAATTAGCCAGCCGATTACGTGCTACGCGTCACCCATATGGTCGCCAAGCCTAAAAATTACCCACTGGAAGAAGCTACAGGCCTGCCAAAACACCCCCCAGAACACCATCTACATAATGAGGCGAAAATACTCTCCATCAGGGAGAGAAATGAGATGCTGGCCAAACAGTTCCTGTTGAATACCCAGAAACCTGAGCATCCCAATAGACATCTGATTGATGAACCAGCACCGCCTAGGGGCTTAAGGAGTCATCTCCGTAAGCATTTTGAGGAAATACGGCACCTGAGAACCCAGCCGTATGAAGCGAAAAACACAAGCAGGTCTTTGGTGAACTCCATAAACAACGTCGGACCTTTATGCCGGGAATTGCCCGGTGAATCCAGTACTCAAAGAAAAGTATCCAAAACTCGCGAAGAGGAACGCATACTCCCCAGGGAAACGCGTGTCACTCTTGCTCAACTTCGTTCTGGATACTGTAACAGGTTAAACTCTTACCTATCCAGAATCAACCCCGACATACAAAATGTATGCCCTGCTTGCAATGTGTCCCCACATGACACCAACTATCTCTTTAATGGTAATGTGGAACCAACGCCTCTAACACCCCTCTCATTATGGTCCACCTCCGTTGAAACTGCAAGTTTCCTTTGGACTCCCGTTAGAGGATATTGATGACAATTTGTGATCGGTCGCGCTGTTAGGTGGGGCGAAGCATTGCTACAACAACAACGACAACGTCGACCGCCTGGCGGATAACTTGCGAATGTGTCAAGTCTTGCTGGCGTCCAATAAGGCATATCAATGTTTCCCTATGGTGCGTCCCTGGGCATGCTGGTATTTAAGGGAATGAGCAGATAAAATGAATGAGCTTCGTACGACGACAGTTGCGTGATCTCCTGAGAAATATCAGAGATAGGAAAGGAACTAGATAAGTTCTCAAGCTAAACCAATCTGCAATGAGAGCACTTACGGGTGTCATCACAGGTCATTGCGCTATTGTACCAATGCTTCGACGGGAGCGCATACCAACAAGCTCCCTCTGCAGAAGCTGTCAGGATGAAGAGTAATAGAGTCATCACTTTCTCTGCCGATGTCCATCTGCGCTCCTACTTAAGCTCATCAGGGAGAGCAAGTGGTAGTTGAGGACCACTCGGAAGTAATCTGGTTGGATGAATGTGCCGCAAATCTGCAATCACTGAGAGCACAACATGTATCCAAGTGAAGGTGTAGGAAGTTCCCATGCGCGCACTAATTTTTGATTTTTGTGAGTCCCGCTTAACTGTGTACTCATGACAAAGGGTCAGCTGGCCTTGTTTCGGGTTTTGTTATACTCGTAAATTATCTTTATCCTAGAGTTTTCCTACATTATATTAGTGAAGAATGAGGTGGATAGTTATGAACGAATCAAACTGATTAGATTATTGGGCTACGAGGCTCACGCTCCGTTAAACATAGTTTGAATGCTAAGCGATCATACGGATTTAAACAGCATAATACAAGTTTCCCTCATCTACCATACTATTTACACATTATATACTCGCTCTTAAACTATACTATGTAAGCTTCCGCAAGCACAATAATGGACAAAGCAGCAACACAGTTTCTAACAACAACAACCGCTACACAAACATATTTAGTATGATCCTCTGAGAGTCATCAGTATTCTTAGAGCTTTTTACATTTGTTTTTTTGATTTGCTCTTTTTTAGCATCATTTTACTAAATAGTCATTGAAGCTATTACGCTCCGCATGGCGTCAGCATATCACTACTCTCATAGGAATTTGAATATTCAGTCTGTCATTTAAGCTCGCCAGTCTGCCACTCTCCCCTGCACACTTTTATCCTGTGATAAATATGAAAGATTATTGACAAATGTGTGCGTGCGGTAATACACTGACTCAGCATTTGTCGTAGGTTGGTTGATACTGTTTAAACCTCTTCTGTATCGCGGTAATTGGCATTAAAAGGGAGCACTGACGGAGATTAACTCTTTCTCTAACTTCTCAGGAGCTAACTATGTATTCGCATAACATGACTTAGCCAGCTGAGCATTTGGGACTTATATTTAAAGCCGGTACACCTGTTGTTGTTTGTAGCAATGCTTTGCCCCACTTAACAGCCGCGACCGATCACAAATTGTCATCAATATCCTCTAACGGGAGTCCAAGGAAACTTACCGTTTCAACAGGGGTCGGACCATAAGGAAAGGGGTGTTAGAGGCGTTGGTTCCACATTACAATTAAAGAGATGGTTGGTGTCATGTAGGGACACATTGCAAGCGGGCATACATTTTGTATGTCGGGGTTGATTCTGGATAGGTAAGAGTTTAACCTGTTACAATATCCAGAAAGAAGTTGAGCAAGAGTGACACGCGTTTCCCTGGGGAGTATGCGTTCCTTGTTGTTGTTGTTGTTGTTGTAGCAATGCTCGCCCCACCTAATAGCCGCGACCGATCACAAATTGTCATCAATATCCTCTAACGGGAGTCCAAGGAAACTTGCCGTTTCAACAGGGGTGGACCATAAGGAAAGGGGTGTTAGAGGCGTTGGTTCCACATTACAATTAAAGAGATGGTTGGTGTCATGTGGGGACACATTGCAAGCAGGGCATACATTTTGTATGTCGGGGTTGATTCTGGATAGGTAAGAGTTTAACCTGTTACAGTATCCAGAACGAAGTTGAGCAAGAGTGACACGCGTTTCCCTGGGGAGTATGCGTTCCTCTTCTGCGAGTTCTGGATATTTTTCTTCAAGTACTGGATTCACCGGGCAATTCCCGACATAAAGGTCCGACGCCTGTCTATGGAGTTAGCTGGTTTCCCAGGCTTTAGTAGCGGGACCACCTTGGCCATTTTCCATTTCTCGGGTATGACAAAGGTGGAAAGAGACAGTTTGAAGACATGCGCTAAATATTTGAAACCCTCTTTCCCTAGGTTTTTAAGCATCGGCATGGCTATGCCGTCTGGGCCCACTGCTTTGGATGGTTTAGCGCGACCAATGGCGTCCTTAACCTCTCTAGCGGTGATGGTAATTGGTGACGCGCTGAGTTTGTGTTTATGTGCACGTCTATTGGCTCTCCGTCTATCTTTGTCGACCGTAGGATGCATTATATATTGTCGGCAGAAAGCGCTCGCGCATTTTTTCGCATCCGACAGCACCTTATCGCCAAAGGCGATGAAAACTTTGTCTTTGTGCTTAGTCGGATTCGATAGGGACTTTACGGTGGACCAAAGTTTACCTACACCGGTAGAGAGGTTACAACCTCTTAGGTGCTTCTCCCATTTCGCCCGCTTGTGTTCGTGCACAAGCAATCTGCTGCGTTGGTTTATATCCCTTATTTGGGGGTCGCCTGGATCAAGATGTCTTATAAGGTCACGTTCTCTCGCTAAGTTTGCGGCCTCCGCCGGGAAGTGGGGCCGGATTTCGGGAATTCTCCCGGCGGGAATGAAACGTGCCGAGGCGGATTCAATGACCTTACGGAAGGCACTCCCCTTGGCGGGCATCAGTCGGGATAGGGAGGGCAGCAAAGCGGTTGTCTGTAAAAGATTTATAATCTTCCCACTTTCCTTTTTGAAGTTATGAGTGCGTTTTTCGGTGACGATGAGTCAACGGTACGCTCGAGCGAAATAAGTATAGGCAGGTCGTCGGATGCCAATGTTACCTTCGGCTGCCAGTTGACGCAGTTCACGAGTTCTGCGCTCACGATTGAGATATCTGGCGAACTGTGACAGCTTCCTACCATACGTGTGGGGGCGTCTCCGTTTATTGTGCAGAACGTCGTTTCTTCTATTTGATCCGCCAACATCCCACCCCTACTGTCCACCCGCAAGTTTGAGTGCCAGAGATCGTAATGGGCATTGAAATCGCCTAAGATAATGCGATTGTTGCCAGTGAGTAAGGCTCCGATATTAGGGCGGTATCCACTGGGGCAACAGGTGGCAGAAGGGATGTAGATGTTGTTTTAGGCGTAGACTACGGGACGCCCTTGGGCGTGAACAGCAAGGAGCCACAAACGATTTATAAAAGTTACGTGTACGTCGGATTTTGGGATCAAGCCCAGAACAACCTGTCCGATGCAACCATCCCTTACACGAGACACACTGAACAGAGTATGACCGTCCTAAAAAGATTATTTTCCGGCAGATGCAGCAAAACCATTTCTCAGGACCGGGGTCAGGAGACGGACCCGGATTGGATTCGATGCCTTCCCGGAGTAAGAGAATATGGAGCAGTCCCTGCTGCAAGGAGCTGCTGGAGGATGACAATTTGTGGGAGGGACGCAACAAATTAAATGGCGTCACACTGAAATGACAGTCCTTTGTCGGGAAAAATCCCGAGTCGCCTCCGGTACATAGAACCGACTGCCTGGGAAGCGCCGGTACACCTCCCCGCCAAATTTGCTTTCGATACACACGACTGGCAACACTACAGTGACCATATATCTTCAAGAAAACGTTATTCTCGAATAACGCCCAAAGGAACCAGGTTTGATGAGGAATTATGAGCTGATTCTCTTTTGGATCTCTACAATTTTACAGAACTTTGTCGATTATTAGTTCAAGACGTCTGATCAGGGTGATGTATTTTCCAATTAGACGATTTGGACTAACCTGCCGTGAAGGAGCATTAGGGATATCGATAATGAAAGCTTACTCCTTGAGTTTTGGAACAGAGCTTATTTAAAGGGAAAGGAGTATGTATTAAATTTGAACAACAAACCACATTAGGGAAAGGATACACCCTGTGTAAGCTATTCTTTATTTCACAATGATTTAGTTGCTCTTTTTTTCTGAACCCAACTGATGCTATAACTGATGCTTACCGGCTATTCAAACGATATGCGATTTACCGTTTTAGACTTGAGGGAATCTTATTTTTTTAAAGTGTCTAAGAATGGCTTGTCTAACTGCGTCCAGTATTTGGCATGGAATCTTTGGTTCGTCGTCCGAAGTATTTAGTTTATTGCATTTTTTATCTCAGAGTTCTAGTTCTAGCGCTGTGAGAGTGCTACACATTTGGAATCCGGCGTGTGTTTACAAGGCTGTTTAACGAACCGATATGAAGAAGAGTAGCATGGCACCTGTACGTGCGCTCTTCAAAGCCTTCGCTACTGGTTACCGGAGGGATATTTCACGATATAACTATCCGCGATAAGGTAGCTTTCCCAGTTCTAGTAGGCGACAAATATCTCTTTTTGGGAATGGCAAGGGAGAGCGTAAATTACATACTGATGACCTTCTTTGGATACACAGCTCAGCTGCAGAAACTTTCGCATCGCCATAGCTCCACCACTGCACTGAAAGGTGTCAGCCAGGTGGTTAACCATAACTCGTTCCAACAGGAGAAAAGTAGGTGATACTCGATTAATCAGTCCTTCGATTTCCAAAATGAATTTTCTTTGTTGTTTTGGCGCATTTGGTTGTTGTTGTTGTAGCGATAAGGACACTCCCCGAAGTCCTTGGGATGTTATCGTTGTTGTTGATCCTTTGCCCGATGCAGATCCGGTCCGTTCCGGTAACAAGCACCATTAATGCTCCAGCCCTACCATCTCGGGAACGATTAGTATGACCACATGAACCTTCAACTTGGGGTCACCAGAGCCTCGCTATTAAAGTAACAGGATTCGCCACAGGTAGGTGAGGTTGATATTGCGTTGGAGATGCTATATTTGCGCTGGCAACACCTTGAAAGGGTTGCGCTACACAACCCCATGAATCAATTTGGTATTTTAGTCGCCTCTAATGACAGGCATACCTGCCGCGGGTATATTCTAAGCCCCCTAACCCGCTGAAGGTGGCCGCGTGCTGCGTTTAAGGCTTCTACGTTGTCGCCAAATTCGCGCATATACTCGGTATATATGTAACTCACTAGAGAAAGTGAATTCAATATGAACTGTATATCTTACTGTCGGTCCCCGTTTCCGATAAAGTAGCTATCAGAAAATTCCAGAAAGAAGAAAATATCCGGCTGGAGTGTAAATGAGCTAATACACTTGTGTAGAATTTCTAACTGTACAGATCCTGTACAAATAAGTTTTATGGCCTACGCCATCATATCTCACATTTGTGTGTGTATTACTTGTGGGGCGACGGAAGGCAAAAGTTTCGGAACAGACTGCCCTTAGGCATCGCCGCAAAGTGTGCGTTATTGCTGGCTAGGCATGTTATGTGCGAATGACAGATGAAGCTCCGGCTAAGTATTTTTATCGGAACCCGCAGAGGAAGAGGGATTTAAGCGAGGCGAATCATGTTACAAACGCAACATATTTAGCAGGGTGGCTGTGGCCACCACAAGTGCTCATGGAACTAGGGGGCGGGGGCGTTGTGGCCTAGAGGGTTGAATGTGGTCATATAATTAAATTGTGCATGTTACCGGAACATACGGGTCTATATCCGGCGAAAGACCATAGGCTTCTATAACACTCCCCAAACTGCGGCGTGTCCTTATCTCTACAACAACATCAGTTAGGGCACTCAACTCCGCTGGAAGGACCAGGCAGAAAATAATTTAAATTCCATTTCCTTGGCGTGGCGAACTGGCACCAGTTAACCCAACGAAGACGCGGCTGGTGTGCATTGTTGGACGGCCATATCCGTTTAAACGGTTAAGCGCCAATTAAGTAAAATAAATTTTTTCAAAGAATTATTGAAGTGAAAGAATATGATGTATGTAAATAAATATAAATATTTGATTCTAATTCGAGCTAATTGAATATCTAACTGCATAGCAGAAGTCATTAGATTTCTAATTGTAAAGGTAACCCAATTTTTTTTTGCTAATGGCAACTATTGCAATTAGATTTATCATTAGAATAAAAATTTCAATTATCTAATGGGAATTAGTTGAACTATTTCTAATTGTTTAATGAATTAGAGAATATAAAACATTGCATCAATTGCTACTTTGGTTTAAGGACTACCTTACAAATCGTAGACAGCAAACAAAAATAAAATCCACAAAATCAAGTTTTCATATGTGAATACAGGGGTGCCCCAAGGATCTCTTCTGGGAGCAATTCTGTTTATAATTTACATAAATGATATAGAAAAAGTGATATCAAAATCCAAATTGGTAATGTATGCAGACGATACATTGGTATATACAGAAGCAGAAACAGTGGAAGAATGTAAACGAAAGTTAGAATGTGATATAGATGAAATTATGAAATGGCTTAAAATGAATAGGCTCAAATTAAATGAACAGAAAACAAAAGTAATGGTGATAAATACAAATAGCGAAATAAATTTAGAGATAAATATACTAGTATTGAGCAAGTAACCAATATGAAATACTTAGGTGTAATAATAGACAATGAGCTCAAATTTAACAATCACGTGGACTATTTGTGTAAAAAAGTTGCAAAAAAGATTTACTTCTTTAGAAGAATACGAAATAAATTAGACACTTTAACAGCATAAAAATATACAATACAATCATAAAGCCACATTTTGAATACTGTTCCACAATTCTGTACACATCTTGTAACCAATCACAAATAGGAAGGATACAGAAATTACAAAAACAAATGTATGAGATCAATAATAAAATGCACAAATACACCCCAATAAGTCACATGCTTGAAACATTGAAATGGCTAAATATTGAGCAAAAACTGATGCTCAATACACTAATAATGATTTTTAAAATTAAACAGAACAGGGCGCCGATGTATTTAACAAGTTGCATTCAGTATGTTAGAGATACACACCAATATGCTGTGCGGAATGCGAATGACTTTCGACTAGGATTACAGCGGACTACTGCAGCCCAAAACACATTATATATAAGGGCCTTAACATATTAACTCGTTACCTGATTATATCAACAGAGAATAATATTATGAATTTTAAACGGCTATTATAGATCTTATTCGAGGCTAAATATTTTTATTACTTTTTACTTTTTATTACTTAATATATATATATATCATACACGTCTGTGAATTGAAAATGAATTTGTGATATTTAAAATTTATTGTGAAATCAAAAAATATGTAAACATATTAATAATAAATATCAATCTATCTATCTATCTATCTAATTTGGAATTTAACATGTATGGTAATAATAACGTAAAAAAGCAAGAAAAATAAAAAAATAGTAAAAATCCGTTGTGTGATAAGAAACTACTATGTAGATTTGTGTTATATACTTCATTACAGTCAATACAAAAAAAGTTGCCACCCTCTGGAACCACACATGCCGGGCGCATCCTGTTTCATTAACAACCGAGGCCCTGGCGACCCGAACTCCTCATGGATCTAGCGGGTGGAGGGCGGTATGGCCTGAAGTTGTTGTTGTTGTTGTAGCGATAAGGTTTCTTCTCCCCAAAAGCTTTGGGGAGTGTTTTCGATTTGATGGTCCTTTGCCGGATACAGACCCGGTACGCTCCGGTAACACAGCACCATTAAGGTGCTAGCCCGACTATCTCGGGAACGATTATATGGCCACATTAAACCTTCAGGCCATCCCATGAGGAGCTTTTGGTTGGTCAGCTCTATTGCTGAGAGCTGTATATGTAATGCAGGGTCAGGAAATTCAAACAGACCGACATATAGTAACCAACTGCATTTTCCAAAAATGATGTCCTTTAAAGAACTGTGATGTAAAACTGTTTTATACCTTGGTAGTCTCACTTTTTTTCAAAACATAACTATGAGAATGTATTTCTTAATATGTACACAATATTTCTACTAACTACACTGATCATGTTTTCAATGAATAAAATTACGCAAGGCTTACGCTTCTTCCACTTGTCGTTCTATATCGGTGCCTTCGTACGTACTTTTCCTACGCATTGCTTCCTTTAATGTGCGTACTCAAACCGTTTCTTTGACCATTGATACCTTTAGATTGAAAAAATTATTGCAAACACAAAATTGTTACAGGAACGTTTGCGCAATATTTCATTTAACTCTACCTGCAAACTAGCCAATAACCCATTGTACCAAAGAAAAAACTTCCAAAGGCTACATGTGTCGATAGGCGCGTCCGTGATGTTCCAAGAAAGGTAAGAACGCCCATACCCATACCTCCACCGATGCCGTATAAGAAGCTGTTACGAAAGCATGGAATTTGTGATACATCGTGTCCAAAAATTTTTAATTCCTGCAATAATAATAAATATGGTGATATAACTTGCATATTTATGTTTGACAATCACCTTACCTTGTGTGGAGCTTGCGTCGATTGGCAGAGTATCTGGCTCTTCCATCACTTTTTAATCGACTTTAGAACGAAAACACAATTAAAAGTTATTTTATTGCCGCAAAAGAAGGGAATATTTATTTCGAACAGCTGTTTTGACTCTCCCCTAAACAATGTCGATCCACACAAATGTTTTGTAAGGTTTGTGCAGGGATGCACCTTAACGTTAAGCTAATCGTTTATCAAAAAATTTCCACCGTTTCCGTTGAAACACTTCGAAATATTATCGATAAGAAATTATCAAGATAAATTGTATCTCGTTTTTAACCGAACGAAAAGCTTTCGTTAATGTTAAAAAACGTTAACAAAAACGTGATACTTTATGTTTGAATTGTGCTGGGCAATGCTATAGCCATGGTGAAGCCGTAAGGTGGTAACAACGAGCGCACATACACACACACAAACTCCATATAATTTGTTTGTGTAATTCGTTGGTGGTAATGTCAAAAACACTCTGAGAAATGTTCGTACTGTCAAAATTCATGAGAAAAGTTGCAATCAGCTTGGCTAATGCTTTCACCTTTAATGACTCCGCCATCAATCAGCTTTGCCAGCATAGTTTTGAAATTAATAATCAACATAACGATTTGATTTCGTTTTGATAGGACAGAAAACGAAACAAAATCATTTCGTTAATTTGACGTTCTTAACGTTGATAAACGAAACGAAATGACTTTGTTTCGTTTATTAACGTTATTATCGGTAACGAATGATATCGGTTCGTTGGTAAGCATGCCTGTTTGTGCATGGCGGAACGATACAAGATGGCAGCATGGGACAGCTGATTCTTTACTTTTTTTATTTGATTTGATACATCAACTTCCAGCGCAGTACGATTTTGACATTTGTCCATCGAAGTTACAAAAACAAAGAACATGGGATTTTTATTTATGTTTGTAGGTAGTGTAACCATGCTTCCACTTTGTATCGTTCCGCCATGGGTTTGTTGAAGTTGAACAATGCTGCCACACCAGCGGTGAGCGCTGTGTAATACAAATCAAAACCCAGATTACGCATTCACGAGATCAAAATTTTTCGTTCTATGGAACAACGTCACGGTTAGCTGCTTGAGCGAATAAAAGAAAGAGAGAGAAAAACAAGAGCTAAAGGAAAGTGACGTATGAATTGCCCATAAAAACAGCTGATCTTTGTTTACATGCGCAATGCGCAAACTTCTGTGTGTGATTTGTGGCTGTGTAACATGTATGATGTTCCAATGAAGCATGGTCCAGATACGGATAGAAATTAAAATGCAAATGCAACAACAATGTGAACTCCATATGGATCAAATTGTTGTTCGGTAAAAGTCTAATGAGGCGTCGACTGCTAATACGCTACCAAAAATAACGAGACTGGTGTCAAACGACGCGTATTGACCTCTACAACAATAATACGAAGGCGGAAAGAAAAGTTTTATCTCTGTCCGAAGATATTTGCAGTTGAAGTTGGGGATTTTCATGTGGTTGTTGTAATGTTGTACCCACAAAAAATATTAGGAACATAAGTGTATTGCGTGGATATAGTTTTGTCTCCAAACCGGTGTGGACACACCCAGGGGTAATTTTTTATAAGCGCGGCTGAATGTGTTCTGCGCAAAATACTATGGATACTACCCCGGTTTCGGAATGACCCGCGGGTAATTTCTCGTTTTTTTTCGCTAATATCTTTGAACGAGTTAAAATTGTTATGTTCCACCTTCGGATTATTAATACTCATGTCAAGACTCGTCGTTTAAAACCTCTATCGATATTTTCGTAGCTATTAGCAGAAGACCCCTCAACTAGACTTTTACCGTTGTTGTATTTGCATTTTAAATTTTTATCTGTATCTGGTTCACTGTTCATTGGAACACAAGGATAGTCGCGAGTTCCATAGTATCGAAATATAGAACGTAGGAATAATTAATATACATAAGGCCATACAAAGAGGATAGATATATATATATATATATCCTCTCTTCCTTAACATTATAGTTCTGAATGCAGGATTTTCTTGTTAGCAGCTGCAAAACGAATAGCGTATGCGTTGCGAGTGCACCGTGTGAACACCATATTAGTTCCCTTTTGAAACATCAACCACACACAGGAAGTGGTGTTCTAAACGTAAATCATTTATTTACCTGAGTTGTCGCACTTTGTTTAAGAAGTTTAAAAATACGGAAGGTTGAAACAAATAATGTGAAATTCGTTTTAATTAATTCAAAGTAAAAAGCCGAACCGATTTTCCACGAATGCACTAAGTATTTAAAAGTAAAGAGCGGAAGGGATTTTCCACATTTTACAAAATATTTTACCGCAGGCCGTAGGCTTTAACTTAAACTAGAATTTTGAACATACATTGTTGCATGGAGCATGCCACGGTTAGTACGGAACAAATCTTACGCATTTTTACAGTTTTCGTCCTTAACTAAAGACAAAGTATTAGTGCCTTAATATTGGGGGGTACATATCTCTCATTTATTGCAAATAGATTTGATTTTTTTTAATTTTGTGTACATCACGGCAAGATACCCCACTCGTAAGATTAAGCTGACATTTGAGAATACTCATCCTCGTTTTAATAATGGAGCAATATAAGAAGATGAAACTTTATTTGCGTTTTCCCAAACAACTTTATTTTGGATTACATCTGTTTACAATAAAACGTGCGATGTCCCAATAAAAAAGGTAAAACTGACCTCGAAATATTTGAATTTTTGGGTAAAAAATCCAAAACAAAAGTGCATACGTTTCAACGGGACATCAAAAATTCACCTTATTCTGGCTACAGCATGGCTCAATTATATGGCTGGCTCATCTGGGATTGTCAAAAGGAGATGGCAGCAAACGCAAAATGTAACAAGGACATTGACAATTAGTTACTGCCGTGGTAGTAAATTTTTATTAAAAAATAGTTTCACATCACCTTAAGTTATTTGTTTAGTAAATGCATCTAATTTAGCGCATTATTTTCCCACAGCACACAAGAATTAAAAATTTTATAATTTCGCGATATTTTCCCACAGCACCAAGAATTGAAAAGTTTTATGATTTCTCTCCATTCCATTCGCCTAACACCAACACGAATATTTTGACAATCTGAACAAAGATGTGTTGTTGCTACAGATATGAGTGAACCGTATAGTTGAACCATTTGCTACAGTGAGTCTATTTGAAAATTAACCAAAAACTACTTTGATAATAGTAGTATCAAGGTTTATTAAAATAACAACAATAATTAAAGCAGAGTTATTCGAAAAAACTAATAATAATATTTATAAAGTAAAAATTTTAAACGTTTTTACGGGACATTCGCGCAAGACGCGTACGAAAGTACGTTAAAAAAGTTATGCTGTGGCTATTTAAAGCTTTGCGTGTAAATTTACTCCAGACTGAAGAGAATAGAAAATTGCATAATTCTGGGAAATACTTACTTACGCTCTTTTTCAAAGTAGTAAATAAATAAAAAGGCAGTGTCGTTTTCAGTAATGGCAATATATTTTAATAAAATTGCTTAATTATAAAGTGGTTTTTAAGATTTCAACTATTTGTTACTTTTAAATTAATTTTTGTTTATGATGCTGCTATTATATTGTTTGTTAGTATGTAGGTGTAATAGTTTATGCTTTTTCAGAAAGTGATCGATTGTATTGTTTTGTATTTGTTGTTTAATCATTTATAAGCTAAGTTGCATATGTATTATGTTGTTTGTATGGTGTGAAACTGCTGAGTGTATATTGGTGTAGTAACTGTAGTGTATGTTTACAAATCAATTCAACTTATGTATGTAAACGCTTTATTTTTTAAAAAGAAAAAAAAACGAAACATAATTGCAGTGGCTTTCATTTTCTCGTTGAAATAATTAACTATTTTCAACTTTTTTACAAATAAAAAGTAATTAATTACGAAATCTTGTGCCATTCTACTGAATATTTTTAAATAGTGTTGTTATTGTATATATATTTCTGTAAACACATATACATGTATTTTGTTTGTATAATTGTTGTAAATACGTTTTATATATATGACTCTAAAATTGTTATACTATTATTTATGGATGCATGGGTCTATTTTATTTATTTATTTTTTTTTCTGCATGGATGTATTTATGTTCAAAAGGACAGCAATAAATTGTTAATAAAAATTTATTTTAAAAATTAAATTGATTGTAACGCATTATTAAGATTGTGTGTTCAGTTTTGGTTGTCATAAATTATTAATAAAATGTTTGCATAGCTGTTTCCTTTATACTTATTTTTTAAAGCATACTTATGTGCATGTGCACATGTAAATATATATGTATGTGTACGCATGTATGTGTATGTATTAGAAAGAGTAAAAATATGTAATATATGTATAATATGTATGTTAATGTATGTTAAATTTATGCAATAATACACCAATGTATGTATGTCATATATGCACATAAATATGTTATGTAATTATAAAATATGTGAGTGTATAAAGTATTTTTTTCAATGTATGCATATAAATATGTATATGTGTAGTTTATATAGTACATGCGTGAGTGTGTTCGTTCACTTTCTGCAAGGCGCCACAAGAGTGGAGGGAACTTATGTTTAGTATGTAAGGTCCATTTTATAATTATAAGGTCAGTCATAACTCTTTTTATACATGAGTCCGTATGATCATCAAAAATCATTGGTGTACAATAAGTTTATTGCAGATTTATATAGAAATATATATTTTATATAGAAATATCAGCTGAAGAAAATTATATCAAAATGAACAGAACATTTGTACTACCTGCTAGCTAGTTTTAAGGTTAACTTATGTTTTGGAATTAAGAGATTATTTAAATTGCTTATTTTATTGCAAATGCTTTTGATCCTTACTGTTTGCTTTCATTCTCTCTGAACGTTATTCGTCTTGAATTTTTTTGAGGATTTTCTCTGGCTTGTATTCCAGTCGGAAAGGGTCCAGAGAATTTTCTTTGGATAATTCAGCCCAAGCCGAGGCGGTTCTGCCTAGTCTAAAGCGGTAACGTTTTAATCAACTATAATATAAATATTTTTCTAGTGGAGTCACTGATCCTAATGAGTGAGTTAATCAGAATTCTCTATAGTTTAAGAGCTTCAAATGACAAGGATACCACAGAGCCGGAAATTATGTGATTGTTTGGGACAATAAGAACCAGTGTTTATAGAAGACCCCGCAATACTAGAATCTCCGGAATTACTTTTGATACTAGATAAAATTTGCTTGCTTCAACCTGGGTTCACAATAAACAAACTATATTTGTCAGGTTTATACTCCCATACTTATTTACTTTGATTTTGAATTATTCCGCCATAAATTCAAACTTTATAGTTGCTAAGGAATCAGGTTTGTCCTTGCATTTACATGTTAAAACGAAGGCTGCGCAAGTACTTCTTGTAGTACAGACTTCATTTAGAATTTTAGTCGGTCATCCTTTAGAAATTCGAATAAGTTCTGGAGCAGCATTAATGAAAACCAACTTTCCCAATATTTGTAATGTGTATATCCCTTTTTGAGAGAGCAGTGCCTGAGAGAAATACTTTTAAATATCAATCACGGCGGGTCGTTGCAAGAGCTGTATAGAGCAAAGACTATCATTACAGATAGTTTGAAGCGGTTATTAATAACTGATCACTTCAGATCATACTAACGCACTGTTTTTCAGGAAGCGGATATGAAATTTACTAGAACGTTTTAAACAGATAACAAATTGATTCTGAAAAATACAGTCCCGCAAACACATAGAAAACGATTTGACATCAATTTTACATTTGTATATCGGGTATGCAGGATGGACATTTATGCGTTTTTCGCAGCGCGTACCCGTGCTGAGGTAGTAAGACTTATACTTCAGATAATAGCAAGACAGCCAAATTCAACCAATGAGGCAGTACAAGGAATCAGACAATAACTGCAATAGGATTAGTGTAAAATGCCATCATAGAGGACTGTACTATAGCACAGATAAGACTCTTCAAAAAGCCCCCTTTTAACGAAATCGTCAATATGCTAAGTATATAGCTAAGTATATGCCCAACTTTTAACTCGATATTCAGAGCTTCAAAAGAGAGAATATCTGAATACAGTGGTCACATTTTTCCCAACGGTCTATTTGAAAATTAAGCGCGGTGTTCTTCTATATAAAATACAAAAAATGTTACCGACTAAGCGCATTGGCCGTAGATAGATATGTAATTAGAAGCTTCATAGTATTGTTTTCCCAGTTCATCTCCCCAGTGTAACAGTGCTTCCAAATACGCTAACGGGTTGCTGAAAAGATAATTATTTTATGCGTAGTGTACCCTATAAAGCCTAGGAAAGTCAGTTGATTTTGGTGCTTTAATACCATTTTCTGAGCAAATCTTAAGATTTATCTGTCTGCAAAAACATTTCTTGTTAGAAAATTTGTGTTTAAAGGGCAGATAAATTTAAAGTTCACATGAGAGCTCTTAAGTTCTAAATTTGGTTAAAATTGTAACTATTTATCATTTTATTGAAGTCCACGCTGTTTTCCATGTAAATATGCATATTGACAGCGATCTCAGAAAGCAAATTTCGTACTTATCTAGTGGTCTGTGACTGTAGTCTGCACTCGCAATCACCAACTAGAAGGCAATAGGACCAAAAAATTCTACTGAATTAAATCAAACCTACTGAGAGCGCTTCAATGGTATAACCGCTCACGTGAACTCTTCTTGCATTTGCTTTCTCAAAAATCGAAATATAAATAGCGCCATATGTTTCGTACATGGTCGATACACTCACTTTCACATGAATAGAGTCACCTTGAAATTAGTTTTCACTAATAATTGTTTGCAAATATATAAATTAAATTTTTGACTGACCTTAAAATTATAAAAGGAAATGTATGTAGCGTACATAAAAATGTTTTTGACATAAATAGTTGCTTTGTAAGAATCACAAATAAGTTCCTCTTTAAACGCCACTAATTTTAACTACTGCATAACGTTAAGTGTTTAATATTTTTGTATTAATTTCTAATATTGGAAAACTTTCGTATCAATTATTATTTTCTAGACGCTTTCGTATAAAGATTAAAAATGTATAGATTTGTGGATTTGTTATATAAAAGTGTGTAAAGTGTGTTTGTTTTTAACAATAATATCAAATGAATATTAAAGTTAATCGCTTTTTATATATGTATGTATGCTTAGATGTATTTATATAATAAAACATATGCATACATACTTTAAAATAAATAAAAATGTTTCGTGAGTAAAATAAAGAGTTCAGAGTTTTGTGCATTTGATTGGGTAACGTTGCTACAGCAAGTATAAACTACAGATCGTGAACAACTTTTTTTATTTTGAATTTTCTATTTTTATATCTTGTGACAGTTGCTGATTTGCTATTCAAAAATATTTTGGTCTTTGATATTGCATATTTGCAATGACGTAGCAAATCCATAGTCATATATTTTGTTAGTGTATTGTGCAAATAAACTACACATGTTTGCAATGATGCCAGACCATTTGCGCAAAATCCTGAACTCCCTTATAACTTAGACCCCTTTATTTGACATAATACATATTTGAGCCTTACACTTAGTTCGGAAGAGTGTTTTATGATATCACTTTTCAATAAATTCTGTTTTTATTTTTGTTGTAGTGTTTATATTAGCTATTTGCAGTATGCCTAGATAGAAAGAGATCTAAAAGATATTTCATAACAAAATATTTTGAACCTATTTATTTTTATATATTTGGTATTTTGTATGTGATATTTCCATTAAAAGCTATCGATTTTTGAACTACAAAACGTCTAGGCAATCGCAAAGTGTAAGAATTTGAGTGTTTTGAGTTTCTGTTTTCATTTTGGTAGCATGACTTCCCTATCACACCTTCTTCTATTACTTTCTTTGATGTGTTTTAACACAAAAATGTTATATAACATTATGTATGTGCGCAATATCTACAAAAAAACAAAGGGATTTTGAAATTCTTCCCCAAACCTCAAAATCAGAATTGTTTTTATTTTTATTTAATGCATACTAATCGCATGAAAATTAAATTTTTCTATTGAGACTTCGTTGCGTATTTATAAAAAGTACGAATATGAGTATTGTGCTATTCTTAATAATATCGAAAATAAAAAACATACCTAATAAATTTCGTTTTTTAATATTCAAAGACGTATCCGAGTTCGTTTGATGTTTACACAAGTAAAGGCATTATAAATGTTTTATTATATAAGTAAGTATTTTACCAAAATGGAGGCATGTTTTAGTTCATGCTATTTTGGTTTAAATGTGAGTATGTTGTTTGTGTGCGTTTATATATAATCGAGCAAAAGTTGTGGCTAAACATAAAATACAACCAAAATGTATTAAGTTTCAAAAGTACTGAATTAATTATTAAGCATCATTAGAAATAATTTGTTTTCAGTATCCTTCATGATAAAATAAATAAGGTCAACAATAACCTGGCTAAAGCGCATAATCATATCAACTGAAACGGCATTCTTTGAAATCATATCCACCATAGGGATACCACTTTAGTTTACACAGTACAAACCATCTTTAAACATAGAAAATGGTTTCAATAACATAGAAGCCAGCTCGATTCCCAATTCCTGCAAAAGGTTGGAGGAAGCGGCAACACCTGATTATAGAACAGGAGGAAATACACATTCTGAATGAAAACTCATTTAAATTAATTGCGTAAAGGTAACTCGATAATACAGACAATATGGTTAAAGCATAACTGGGACATTTGCTTCATAACTGAAGTCAAAGAGAGGTGCTACGTAGTTTACAACCTGTGTCGCAGCAACGTACGCAACGCCAACCCGAGCAAAATCTTTAGCCAATATTACTTTAACACTTTGGAGGGTTACCTCTCCAGAAGTGACTGCGGGGATGGGTTTCTTTAACGAAACTCTTCACAAATGGGTCCCAAAACGGGTGTAAGATAGACAGTACTAGCTCCAGCTCAATGCTCAGCTTTAATTTGATTCCCATTATCTGCTTTGTTTGCAAGCGAGCTTGAAAAAACACGTCAACTGGTGTGGCTTTCCGTAATTCGATATCGACCAAGAATGAGTATAAAATAATCGTTTTCGCTTTCCGTAACACAAATTGTCGACGCGTCGTATCGAACCTTCGATACAAACTGTTCGATACCAACCACGAATTGCCTTTTTGAAATTTTATGCTTTGGTGATTATTTAGGGATGATTTTTTTCATCAGAGATTAAGAAACAAACGCTATTTATAAAAGAAAATATTTTGGTAGCTCCAAAAGCTTTCTAAACACCCTTTGAAATCTGCAAAGAGAGAGCTTATACCAAGATACGGGAACTAAAATGGCATCATCGAGCGTTCGACATCGACTTGAAGTATCGAATAAACGAGTGTCGACTATCGAATTACGGAAAGCCACCCCTGGATAAACAATTTTATCTTGGTGGAACGATAGAGGTGGTGGAAGAAAATCAGCTAATTGGTACTTATTTTACGTGCTTTGACATTTTTGCGTCTGGCGCAGTACATGTTTGACACTAATCCAGAGAATTACAAAAACCAAATACATTCAATGCGTGTTTGTTTGTAAGTATGTCACCCTACCGTCACGCTGTTATTTTGTTATTTGTGTTTATCCCCACATTTGTATGTACATTTCATTTGCTCGTTCACAATAGCGCCCTATTTATTGTCGACTGTTGCTTAAGCGACTTCATCTCAAACCGGTTAGCCAACTTACTTTGAGTTGTTGCTTTATATGCAAATCCCTAACCTACCTAGCGTTTTATTTCCACTAGCTTGCAAGAAAAAAGCAAATACTGTCTAGTTTTAAATATCTATGACAATGGCGGTGGTAATTTCTCCCAGTACATTACTTTGCAGCTCGTTATCAAGCGGCTTCATAACGGATTTTGGAAGAACCATTTTCGATAAGCGGCTCTTCGATATGTTTTTAGCTAGATCTTTTGTAATGCTTGGTTTTCATTGGGTTAAAATGTCAGAAATCATAGACTGACTCATACTGACACGATGAATGTCAAAATCGTTTCCCCACATTGCCACATAAACTGACTAGAAGTCGATAAAGCTGTTAATGGCAAAAGAAAACCTCATATTTTGTATTCATTTATTTCAAATCCTATTTCATTATTTCTATTTATTTTCACATGTAGCGGTGTCATACATTTTAAGGATGCCTGTTTGAATACGAATAAAGTTTTTTGATATGAAATTTACCAATGGGTGGGCACGAACCATTTTCACTTATTTGTCGATTGAATCGACAACTGAAATAACAATGAATTTAAACGTTGAAAATTTGACTTGAATTAATTGCCTGGAACTCTCACATGCATTAGAGATATACGCCGCCGATAACGCCGCCCGCCGCCGCCGCCATTAGGGTCGTTTTTCGTACGCCGCCGCCGAATGTCAAAAATATCGGCGGCGGCGGCGGCGTCCGGCGCGCTACTACTATATTTTCTACTCGTCTAAGACTGTTTAGGCCATTTATTGTTCAAGTCGAAAATTGGTCGGATATGGTCGAAAGTGGTATCAACGGATACCCATCACTGCCAGTTATAAGAAACTAATAACGAAATTTAACTCTTTCTAACTGTTCAAAAGTTATTTAAAAAAACAGGTGTTTTCGATGTCAGCATAACACGGACTTTGCATCACCCAATTCACTAAGTTATTTAAAACAAAACACTAAAAGAAACGTTATATAATAAATTTATATAATCACTTTGCATATTTTTTCCATTACCCAAGGCGTTTCAAATTGTTTTCAAGTTGTTAAAAAAAGCAAAAAAAGTGCCGATTTTTTTTTAAATTTTATATTGCTATTGCTGAAAGAATAAGCGAAATCAGTGATGCAAAACCCTTTAGTAGGTTCTAGAGGCATAAACACTCCTTTGAAATGTTTTTTACCTCATACTTAAGTTGAGGATATATGTACGTATGAGAAGGGTTTGAAAAATCACTTGGGCTTACATTCAAACATCTGTTGTTTATTTGCGAAACTATACAATAGCTGTCTGAAATGTTAATTTTAATTTTAACACTTCATCCTTCAACACCCAAGTCTCCCGGTTTGACATAAAGTTGGCGGCCCTATTCAAAACTATTCCCTTGGAGTTAATTACATTGATTATAGCCTATCAACCAAGTTTAAATATCACCTACACGTTACGGCTCCTTTTACAAATGTGAATACGTAGGCACATATATGTATGTATTTAGCAGGTGAGGCTTTGTCCTTCGCAGAACACTCAAAGTGTGAAGCAAAAGCTTTCCCAAGACAGTGGAAAAAATGACCGTGTGTGCTACTACCCTAACGAAGTGGACAGTCGAACTAGTCTGAAAACTGAAGCTACGCGGCCATCCATAATGAGCTCTTATATCATTAGGCCGGAAAACAGCAGTAAACATCATTCAACTTAAAATCGGTCGACTTTCATTCTAAAATATCGTTTTGATTTAACGAAGACTATTGAAATCAATGATGTGAACACAAACGTCTACAAACTCTGGTCTACATTTTAAAAATTTTATCCAGGGTCCTTGTAAAATTTTAATTATATAGATGCCGCGAGGATTATACGATTTTCACCCATTACGCAATGACGGCATCCTTGGCCGAACTCCGTAACGTTTCCATTTGTTTCTCTGGTGTAGCTCAGCAAAAGCATCCGTTGGAAAGTCTTCGCAGCTACACCTAGAGCTTCTAGGAAAATGACGTCGACGAAGGTATGAGTTCGAAGTCGCAGTCCTATAGCTTCTGTGCTGGCATATGGTGTGAGGGTCAGAAGGCCTGGTAGCGACTGGTGGTCGGGATTGCTACTGTTCGCACATCGGGAATTGTAGCTCTTAAAAACAGCCGAAAAAACTGGGGGCTCCCTGTGCCACGAGTTTCATGAGTATTAATAGACCATTAATAGCAACCGTAAGTGAACTTTGTGCGTGGCCGCCAAGGAGCCACAAATGATTTAAAGAATTTGTGTTCGCGACGATTGTTAGGAGTTTACCCTAGGTGAAACTACGCTTTGCAGGGGATATGGTTCGAAGCCTCTCTGGAGCAAGTGAACGAGGGACAATCCCTCCGCAAGGAGCTACTCCTGAAAATGTTTGAACAGTCTGCGAGATCTGGAGGCAAAAACCTCGGATCTTTCCGAAATGGCCAACACGTTGATTTCCTTAAATACATACAAGCAAACCCTTTCATAAATACTATTTTTATAAATCGAAAAATCAAGCTCTTTTAAAGTAAGAACACCGTCGTAAGACTGCGCCCGCACTACGCGCCGCCGCGTATATAATAGAGCCTGCGCCGCCGCCGCCGATTAAGTGATCGGCGTAAACCTCTAACATGCATATATAGTGTCCCAGGTGCTTCTATTATTTTCACATACATAACTGACTTGAGTCGGTAAAGTACTGCGTGTCAAAAACTAACCTCACATTTTATGTGAAGGGACGCCAGTTGACAAACGAAAATTAAACTGCTAACATGTTAGAAAATTATGTTTTGATGCCAAATTATAATAAAAGACAGGTGGTAAATTGCGGTCTTCACTTATTTGTCATTTTGTTTCCACAAGCCGTTTTGATTAAAACAACAACGTTTGACTTATAATTTGACTCAGTGAAAACCAAGCATAGCAAATGTGTTCTGAAAACTGGTGGCGTTTTTTTTAATCCCAATTCATTATGACCAGTTTGTTTTACATAATATTTTATTTAAAACTGAGGGCACACCGACTGACAAACGAAAAAATATACACCAAATGTCAAAAGAAATTTTGGCGTCAAGTATGCAAAGTAGGTAGACAATGACCGTTTTCACCTACTAGCTGTAACTTAAATTGACGCTAAATACCCTTCAGATGACTTCATTTGAGTTTCATAGGGTGACCAATCCCTGTTAAAGCGATAATTTTGAATGTTTTGTTGAAAAACCGCAAAAAGCTATTGTGAATATACGAAAACCGGAAAAAAACAGGTGACTTCAGTTCATACTTTTCTTTTGCGCTTAACTTAAAATCGATGTGTCAGTTAGGATGGAAAAAAGGGCAATTTCGATATCTTATAGATAAGAGACTAACTGAGGATGGTGCAAATGGTGCTTGATGACCACAGCTGATGGCGAACGCCACGACGGTTTTTGTGCCACCACAAAGTTGTACAGGAATACTCTAGCATTGGATTAGAGTTCGTGATTGACGATTTAAATGTGTTTCCTGTTACTGCCTTAAGAGTATCAAGTCCTATCAACTAGTGGCTGCAGTTTAAGCGTTCTTAAGAACAAAAAAAAAGATGACGTTGCCAGGCGTGCAAAAAATTATTTCATATGAAACTTTATTTGTTTTCTAAGTTTTTAGCACTCACCATTGCGCTTGCTGTGAAATCATTCAAATTTAATCACACAACCTCAAAATCCCCGAAATTTATGTAAGAGATCCCCTTTATACACATTTTCGAAGAGTGCCCCTCTTGCAAAAGTTCATTTTGGGGAATGACCTCCTCACACCTTTTAAAGTAGTAGGATAAAAGCTGGGATGTAATTTAAATTTAGCCACACATCTCAATTATAAGATTACTATGACAAAATAAATATACGTTCGAAAATCATAGATATTATCTTAAAAAATTTAAATAATCTTTGTTTATTTGTTTTAAACATGGACGCTATTAAATGTTGCTTTTACTTTACTTTAAATTGAGCAAGAAGAATTTTTAGAATAAAATACTGTTTTAACCTTCGATTAAAAAATCTTCCCCAATTTTTTATTTGAAGGTTAAAGAAATAAATTTTTATTTTAAAGTTTTGAAATTATAAATGTTATATAAATTTTTATATTTATTTGTATCAAAAAAAGTTGTTCGTATAAGTGTCGCTCTGGGCTAATATTTTGTGTTTAATTTTTGTATTAACTAAAGAAAACAACCGAAGCGCCTTTAACTTTTAAATTAGCATCATAATACTTATTTTGTTATACAATTCAAAGCATCACATGTGACAATTTTTGATTTTTGTTTGTGTAATCTTAATACTAAAAACTACTGCTATATATTTTTATAAAAAAAATCGGTAATTGTGCAGTTTAGGGGCCCCACCCTAAAATTGGGCCTTTTTTTTTAGTAGGTATCAAAAGACGCGTATTCACGTCTAGATCAAGAATCCGAAAGCGGAAGTTAACTTTTTTTTACCCGTTCAAAAGATATTAATAAAAAACCGAAAAAAGACCCGCGGGTACTTCCGAAACACATTTCTGCGTTTGGCGGTCTTCGGCCGCGCTTGTAAAAAATAACCCTGGGCTACGCCATGCCAAGTCCGGGTGTGTGTATAACCGTGGCTACCGCCACGGTGATGCACAATTTTTTTGTGGGTACACACAACAGCAACCACATGAAAATCGCCAACTTCAACTGCAAATATCTCCGGACAGAGATAAAGTTTTTCTTTTCCGCCTTCGGATTATTGTTCTCGAGATTAATACACGCCTTTTGATGCCTCACTCGAAAATCTTGGCCAAACTTTAGGGTGGGGCCCCTAAACTGCACTACTACCAAAAAATCTTTATGACGAAAATTTGAAGTTATAATTTATTTTTTATGAAAAAAAAATTAATTAATGTGGTATGGTTATAATTATTTTTTTCTAAGAAAGGCATAATTCAATGATTTTAGAACTAATGGAGTACTATCATGAAAATTTTGAATACCATATATTATACAAAGTCCCTAAATGTGCTGAAAAGTAAGTAAATTGGGCGCGTTATACATATGTATGTATGTTTTTTTTAGTAGATATAATATATTTAAGGTCCACATACGGCGCTTGCAGATATTTTTTTTTATATTTTTTATTTTATTTTATTTTATTTTATTTTATGTTTATTTTTTTCAATACAATATGCCAAATGCGTATTTTCGAAACAAAAGATTGCACAAAAGACGGGTGAGAACTTTTAAATTTTTTAAAAAGTTTTTTTTTGTTGTAAAATAATTACCGAGTGTTTTTAATCACATCATTTAGTTATAGTTGTAAGATTTACTGAAAGTTTTTTCTACGGTTTTTATTGTTTTTGTGTGTGTGTGTGTGTTTTTTTCTCCGTATTTTGTTGTAAAGTTTATTAGTACATATAAATTTTTTTAATATGCATTGTTTTTGTTGTTAAATTTTAAATACCTTTAATAGAAAATTTGGCGTGAACGATAGCTCTGCAAGAGTGTGCATGTTTTGATGTGTCTGCTTATATTTTAATATCACTAGGATAGGAAGATGAATGTCAGCGAAAATTTCATACGATTTTTTGATGCGAGATTTTTCTTTTTATAATATTCTTAGTATTTCTATTATTTTTAGATTTTTTTTGCTTTCTTTTCGCATTAAATAATAATTTTTATTTAATACATTTTTCTCAGGCATATAAATATGTATATTTATATATATTTTACGCGACATTAAATCAAAATATATTTTTTATTCACATTTTTGCGCACTAATTTCTTTTAAGTGATTTTAATGAAATTATTTTGAACTTTTTTGTGCAAATATGCATATTTAAATTTCCTAAATTAGTTTTTAGTGTGCATATACATATGTGCATACGTAAATATATTTATAACTAGTTTTTATATTACTTGTTTTTAAATACTATGCTTAAAACAAATATTTTATTAGAAATATTTTTTACGCTCATATAAATAGTTTTTGTGCTAAAAGCTTAAAATCTCAGCTATATTGTGTTTGAAGAATAAATAAAAAATGAATTTGTTATGCAAGTTTTTTTATTTGTTTCTAACCAAGCATTTCTGTATCTGTGTACTAGCGATATAAGCATTTATTATTTGCTGTTAAAGTATATTTGGGTATTTTTTTTTAATTAAAAATATATTTTTTTTTAACTATACTAAATGACATTTACGCGTCCTTGCATTTATATTTGTTTTTATGTGCGGAATCGTTTTTGTAATATATATATATTTTTTTTTATTTGTTTGTATTACACTCATATACAAACATATGTTTCATATTAAATATTTTTGCATTTTCGACTTACATAATTTGATTTGTCTTCTTTTTCGTATATACATATATAATTTTATATATATGTATGTATGCATTTTTTTATTTATAGTTTTTTATAGATGCATTATTATTTTATTTTTATTATAATATTTTATTTTATTACTTTTTATTTATTTCATTTCTTAATTTCTGGTACTATTATCTCAACCGCAACACTTTCAGCTGCTGGATTAGCTGTTATGTTTGTTATTAACGGCATTTGTTGTTGTGGTTGTTGTTGGTGTTGATGTTGGTGGTGCTGTTGTTGAGTGTGATGCTGCGAGCCCTTCCTATCCAGTTGACTAATCGCAGTATGAGCTATATTTCCAGGTGCCACCGAATTACTACGCGTCGAACGTATTGACGTGGCTGACGCGTTGCTGGCGTTGGCGCTGTCCGAATGTGACCCTGTTTAGGTTCAAATAGCGCAGAGTTAAATAAAGCAAAAATAAATTAAGAAAATTTATATTAGTATGAAGTTTACGTAAATATTTATTTCAGAAGAATACACACAATTTTAGCTAAGTACAACATTCACACATTTATAATAGACAGTAGGTAAAGGGTTTAATGTATGTATATAGGTACATTAGATGGGTATAACAGTTATGCATTTATTATTTACAGTTAATAGTTATAGTTACAGTTTTATAGACAATAATATGTAATTTATAAAGATATGCCCAGTCAGCAAATAAAAACATTTTAATTTTGTTTATCATTACCAGTGCTCAAAGTATCAAAAGCGGGTTGTTCTCGCCTTGAGTATTCATGCCATAGCTCCTTTGAGCCTTCTCAAAAAGCTTTTCCTTATTTCAATAATTTTTCAACAAACATTCAGCGTTTGAGTTGAATGCGGGCAAGGCGAATTTACAGGAAGAATTACGAACTATTTTCTTTTAGAGACAGTTTACCACATATGTATGATAAAAAGTTTCACTAGGTGCCGCAAGGGTCTGGATATTTGAAAAAAAAATAAATAAAATATTTGAAAAAAATATTTTCAAGAGACTGAAATAAAAAAATGCCCAAGCGGGTTTAAAGGGCTTAGAATATACCCGCGGCAGGTATGCCTGTGGTAAGAAGCGACTAAAATACATAAATAATTCAAGGGGTTGCCAGCGCAGTTTATTGCTTCTCCTACCCAATTGTCAACCTCAAATACCCGTGGCGAACTCTGTATCTTTAGCAGCCGAACTTCTACCGACCACAAGTTGCTATAGAACTAAAGGGGTGGGGCGGGCTGGCCTAGAAGGTTCAATGTAATCATATTAAGTTATTCCCGAAATGGTCGGACTTGTACCTTGATGGTGTCTGTTACCGGAACGTACCGGTAGGACCATTAATATAGATTGTACTTCCGTAAACCCTCGGTAAGTGTCTTTATAGCAACAACAACAAGAGATACAAACAATTTGAACATTTCTTTTATATAATTGGAGCAAAACGCAGCGCAAAATTTGTCCTTAAACACATTTTTTCTGTGCTGGTGAGTTTTGTTTTTTAAATAAAGCTATCGTGAACAGGTTATCAGAAGTAATATTATAAAAGCGGAGTGAAATTACCAATTCAAGGCGAACAAGTTCTTAAAGTCTATCTAGATTGAAAACATCTCAGCAAAAAAGACATTAAACGTATATAACTAAACCGTTGCTGTGGTGCACTATTTTATGACAAAAAAAAATGATTGCAATGTGCAGGTGCACAATTCGCTAGATTTAGGGCATATCCTTATAATGGAAGCACATATAAAGCTTTAAATAAAATTAAAACAATGCTGTCGTGAATGCAACATAAACAAAGAAAAAATTACAATAAGTATAAGCTGTAAATGAATGCCATAAAATTATATAAGTCTTCGTACTATCGACATATATACGTAAAAAATAGGAGTGGATCCGAGTAAATATGCTCCAATTTGCGTAATTACAAGAGATAGTTACTGCACTCAGACAATTTGGTGTTGATGAAAATTTTGGCGAATATCAAGGACAGGGTTAAAGGGGTGCACGTGGAGCAAAAAGTCCGTAGATGCTACCCCTCTCCGTTTTTTCGTGTATTTTCATGTTTTATGCAACTATCTACATATGCTCTTATTCTTATCACAAACTAAGCCAGACTGTAGTTTAGGTATCATATGTAAATATTTTCGGAATAAGGAGTTCTGGTATAAAATGTGCATTAGCCAGTTTTGTTAAGTATAAAGTTAAGTCCCATTTTTTGTAATTGCTGTCAGTAACTGTACCTCTGCTTGGTTTTCATTAGGCAAAATGATTGCCATCAAAACTGCTTCAAGCGGACCCGTTGATCAGTTGGGGTGAAAAGCGTTTTCACACAATAGCCGTGTTTTTTTTACACGCTTAGCGCGTGAAAAAAACGCCTATCCTCGCTTAGATAATGCTTAGGAGACCCATCTAGCGGCAGTGGTTAAACAACTAGATAAAACTACAGGGTGTACCGAAAAGCGGAGACTAATTTTATATGTTTTTAATCCCAATTGTGTGGAAAAATTCTAGTCGCGCTCTCAAAAGCTTAGTAACATTGGATTTATAGCAGTACTTCTGCTATTCACTATTATATCAATATTATTATCTGTATTTAATTAGCGAGACATGCTCATATTGCTTTTTACAATTGTTTTTTGTTATTGATACGAGTATTCTAATTTAGCTCAAAGATAGATGGATTTCCAACTCTTTGTACTGAAAGAGTGCTGTCTTCTTCATGTGCGAAGGATAAGCTCTGCGTTTGTGTTGGTATTTCCAAAGCTGTTCGTATTGTGATGAATATCAGCAACACTAAGGGATACTATCATCTCTAAGCCAATACTAAGCAGTGACTTGTATGCACATCAACAAGTCAATCATTATGTCTATACATATGTCCATACAAGCAGCGGAGAGGGACGCACAAACACATGCATATATTTGAGATACTCCCAAAAGTAGCAATCATCTGTGGAAGTATCACTCACATATACACGCGCATATGAGAAGCTATAACGTGCATCTGTATTTATAGCTGGTAAACAAGTAGCAAATTCTAGAAATAGAAACGCATAGAAATATGTCAACGAGGAAACCAAAGAGTATAAAAGCGGCCCCAGCTGAGGCACGACGATTCAGTTTGATTTAAGCACTCTATATGTTGAGAAGTAGAAGTGTTATTGTGAAGTACTTTAATAAAGACCATTTTGCTTTATTGAATATTGGAGTTATTTATTCAACAGTTTAGTGATTCGAACGTTAGTAGAAGGTTGCAAATAAGCGGAATTTCACTAAATTCGTTACAGTATTATAGAACCGAGCTCTCCACAACCTATATCTAGAATATCAATATTTAGAATTACAATCAATTTTTGGGTTTAACAACGATAAAATAAATATTTACAGCTAAGCAGTCAGATTAAATTTATTCAATTTATTATACGGACACAAGTTTCGATATAATACTTTACCATATCGGTACTTATGGCATTTGATACCGATATTTTGTGTTCGATACTTTTATAGCAATAATTTATTGCATCGAGTTTTCGACCGCAGTATCGTATCGAATTTTCGGTAATAGGTGGCAACATAGATGCAAGGAAAAAGCTTATAGACTTTCCGTCTTTAATTTTTTTCGCGAATTGAAGCATATTTTGCGCCGAAGAATTTGCAGCTAATATATACAGAAAAATCAGACAACTGCACAATCAACATCGCCGTTGGTCATTCCTATGCCAGAACGCTTTGCCCAGTGCTTTGATTTGACATATGAGTTGAATGTTTACTTTATCTGAAGTGTTTTTGATTTCATACTATCGGGTACCTGTGCTTGTAGAGCGATTCTTAATTAGAGTACCGTATCGATACCTTCCATTCGACTAGGGAAGTTGTATGCTGCCAAAGCAACTTGTTCCACCCGAAATACAAGCAAGCTACGTTAAGGTACAAATGGGATCATAGCTTATCGTTCAAGCATATGGTAAGCTAATTTTTAAGACTTTTATAGTGCGTCTGAAAGTGGAAAGTGAAGTCATCCACTTATGTAGGCGGGGGATTTCGTACTCTTACCCGTCACTTTTTAAAAATTGTAATTTTCCTTTGTCACCTCAGTTTTATATTTTATTTGATACGAGTATTCGCCTTAAAGTGTTACAATTTTTAAACTTCTACAATTACTAGTTTAAAAAAATTACTAAAGTTTGGAGTCAAAGTATCGTTTGATTTTAATGAAGGGAACTGAGTGCAGGAAACGTGCTTAGAAAATAAATAGCGATTAATATTGGTTTAAACCAAATTATATACATTGTAGTATCGTAGTATTAGGGTGTCCGTTATTTACGTTTTATTTGAAAGGAAAAACTTTAGAAGTACGCTGGGAAAGTATATGGCCTTTGCTACCAATTACTATGAATACTTAGATCTAATTATATGTATGTTTGGTGACAAATCTTTGAATACAAAGCTAGGGGATGTTCCAAACGAAAAACATTGGTAAGTAACGGACATCCAAATACGTACGTATTTGTATTTGTTGGTGAGTATTTATTAAAAAGAAGTATTTTGTCTGAATTATATTACGAGTAAATATATTTGAACGTGATAATTTAGTAGAATTTGTGTTAAGCACTACAACTACATAATTTTTGTAAATTTGTACATTATTCATTGTTTTTGAAACCACATTCTTGGTACCGTTAAAACTATGAGTTGGGCAAAGGTCTTTCTATGCGTATTTGGGGAAGTGTGTCGTATAGTTTAGATAATGTTGTGGTAGAGTATCATCTAGATTTTGCCAACTACAACTATGAGTTCTACATTGAAATCAATTATCTTCACTAAACATTAAAAACTCTAACTTCGAAATTGTAAACACATACAAACATTATTATTATCAAATTAACGCACCATGTGCACCTATTTATGTATTGCGTTTGGGATACCGAGTACCGAGCTTATGGCTTCCCCGCCTTTTACGTTTACATATTAGACATTTCTTATATTCAGAATTTATTTGAACTTATCATATCAACTGGAGGCGGTGTTCTTAAACACATAGCCGTTTCGACGTCGGTATCCGAACTTCCATTGCCGTTGGCAGTTGCATTCGTATGTGACGTTAGCGCATGTGGTGATGATGATTGCACATTCGTATTATGTGTTGTCGTCGTATACGGCGCAAATGTGTGAGGTGCGTGCGTGTTTGTGTGGGAATGTTCAAGAAGACGCGAACAGTTCGAAACGTCGCTTACTCGGGAATCACTCGATCGGGTATTGCTCTTTGAGCGCGTCATACGTCCTGTTATTTGTTAAATGGGTTTTTTTTAATGAATAAGCCAATAGAATTTATCAAATTATACTTAATAGAGGAAAAACTTAAGTTTAGTTAATAAAAAAAACCCTAATTAATCCCTTTAATCTACTTCTATTACTTATGAGAAACTCCCAAAGAATTCCTTAAAATTGGGTTGTTATTTTTGGTTCAATAGGAAATTATTGGACGACAGTACTTTTTCATTTCATAGGAAAAGGTTCCGCAATATTTTTCGAAGGCCTTGTTGTTCCACAAGCCCTTAAACACTTCAGTTTTGAAACACACATACGTATACGATATTCGACATGCAGAAAGTGGACTTAAAATTTACGGCATTTCATTGCTTGTTTGAAGATATAATAGCCGTGTTCTTTTTTAAACCTGTATGCGTTTACGTTTGCGCGTAAAAAACGCTTATCCTCGTTAGATAATGCTTAGGAGACCCATCTAGCGGCAGTGGTTAAATAACTAGCTACAGCACAGGGCGTACCGAAAAGCGGAGACACAACCCTCTGATGGTCATAGTGTATAACAAATATGTATGTACATAGCTGAATCGTTTGCGATGAATTGTGGACACGCACCATTTTAAGAGGTGATACATAGAATAAGCGTAGAGGTGAAACGTAGACACATATTTCATTTGCATCTGAGTATAATGCGCATTGAAATTCAGTAGTACTAATTTATGCGCACCAATTTCAGAGGAGTATTTAAAGTTCGACGCTAAACACAGCTAATATCACAGAATCTGTTTAAGAAATCTTTCTTCTTCATTCCGATAGCAATGCATTACACCACAGCACATATGTTCTTCCTAATATTTAGAACTTTCAAAACACTTTGGACACGTTCAGTCTATGAAAAGTCTTTATCGGCCAGCCAATTCAGTCTGGAACTTTCAAAAAGCTAAGTGCTTACATCAAAATATATGTGAAAAGCCCATGCAAAAAAAAACGCTCTAGTTTTGGATAAGGAAAACTTCTTTGTCAAAAAGAATCGACCTTTTAAGAAAACTCATACGCTTTCTACCACCTTTTTCTACAGATTTTTAAGAAATTGTGCACAGGAATAGTGCGCAATTTTCCTTGAAAAACGGTCCCCGAAAAAACCAAGTCGGTTAAATACCAGGGATAGCAGTGCGTGTATATATAAAGTTTTTTAATTAAAATTGCTATTCGACTTGAGCACAAATGCTCAATTCTCTTGTTGAGTGTATTCTCTTTTTCTTAAGTATTTTCAGTTCATAAAAGTTAAGACACAATTTCTTGTGATGCATTACTGAGTCTGTTTTAGTGTCTTTCAAAGTAGTGATGTAGCTTCATAGAGAACAGAGAGATAAAGGAAATGGTGAATTTTCTTGGCCAAGACTGTTTCACGCAAAAGAAAAAATATTCAATTTTTTCTTCTGCCTTTTCTTTAGATATGGATAATAGGCTTAAAGTCAAATATCAAAAAAATGTCTGCATGTTTTTAGTATTTCTTAACCTATTTAAGAAGGAGAAAAGCTTAACTGACAAATAAGTAAAGATTAATAAAAAAAAATTACACTATATTGAGTAAGAGCATCCAGCAATGTTAAAATTAAAAAAATCTAACAAAATTGTTCACAATGCTATGCAAATTTTAGGGAAAAAAGCGTTATTAGGCATGTTCCGAACTTTAATCAAAATAACATTCATCTGTTCCCTTCAGATTGGTGTTCTTGAAATCTTCTATTTTAAAATAATTTCAATAAGGCTCTAGTGCTCAGTCATCTTATCCTCTCTTCATTCTCCAATTTCACTTCCTCGCCTACTAACTTTTCCTCTCTACGTTTTCCACCTTTCTTCCTGTTTTTTTTTCTCTTAATCTATCCTCACTCACTACTAATGCTACTCTCTTCCCAACCCTCTCCCTGCGTCTTAAGTCTAGACTGAATTGAATTGGGTTTATCCTCTCATAGTTCCATTCCGTTCTAGTCGTTCAGTCAGAGTAGTCGTGCGGGTCATCCTCGGCTCAACTGTAATTTGTCGGGCTTTTTAGTTGAGCGAAAATTTTAATAGGCCTCAAGGTTGGCTTTGTGCTTCCTTCTGGCTTTTCGGCGGAGTTGGGAGATGCAGTGCTTCACTGATCTGGTGTCAGATAGTGGAGGTGCACTCCCAACAGGAATCAGTGAAAGCATATTGAAAAATTGGAGTTGATAACCTGGCGTGGGCCACGTAATACCAACTCGATTTACGCATAACTGTCGTAACGGGAACATGTTTAGCACGTGGCAACAGGCCATATACTGGAAATTAAGGAAATTCTCGGAATTATAATGGATCAAATTACGGATTATAATTTTATGCTGAATAAGCAGCTCGTTTTAAAAGCTATGCAATACTGTGCATATCTATGAACATTAAATTGCAATTTTGATTGCAAAAATTTTAAATCACTTTATGTGAACATTAATTAATTGACAAATTGAATATAACCTGGCGTGGTGCCATCGAAATACCAATCTCAATTGAATTTGAGAACAATTACAAAAATTGACATCCATTCGCAAGCTGCTATACGTGGTTCTGGCCTCTTTGAAACTACATCTATATATATAACACTAAATACGAAGACTATTTGAATATAACCTGGCGTGGTGCCATTTAAATACCATTTAAAAATCACGGGATAGTCAAATACTAATAGCAAGCTGATACACATGGTTCTGGCCGAATTGGTATTACCATTGTGTACCTGTGTCTATACAACATTGGAAATTTAATCCATTAATTAAACAACATATAATATTGATAATAACCTGGAATATGGGACTTTTAATATAGTCCCCTCCATTAAACCAAATTTCACAAAAAAAAATCCTCTCATAGTTCATATAAGCCTAAAAAAGTTATAAAAACAGTACGACCAAACTTTTTGTTTTTAATTTAGACTTTACATCGAAAATATCTTTCAAGCGTCAGGACTAGAATTAAATCAAAGATATCTTAGAAATTGCTTGAAACTATTTAGTGGTTGTAAAAGTAGTACAAAAAAGCTTAAAATTAGCAGTAAACTTTACTAGGTTTAAAAAATGAACTAAAATGTGAAAAAAGGTAAGTTCCATACCAACTTTCCGCTAAAAAGCATTTCATATGCTGATCTAGACGAAAAAGCTACCTTTATAGCAAATATCAAATAAATTACGAATAAGACTTTTTTGAATTGAACGACATCTAGTATACTACCTGGAAAAAGTATCATATGATATGAGAAAGATAGTTTACTAACCATGTACGAAATTTCACGCTAATCAGAGAGTTAATTACGAAGTATAATCAGGAAAAGATCGTGACACTAGAACTATAAATATATAATAAATACACAAAAACTCAGAAACAATGAATAAGATTTGGATATGAAAAACTTAGTTCTCACTTAAATATCTATCAAAAATATGTTACTACTACGAGACTAAGGAACAATGTCTTATAAAGTAAATTAACCAGGTAATTATCCAGCAAAATTTCCAGTTAGAATTCGAGTATTGATTTGTCAAATGAAAATGTAAAAGAGCACGAAGTTATTAAATTATAATAATTTCCCAAGTAACTTTACCTAAAAACTGAACAATATGTACCACGATTTCTCGAATCTATATAAGTTTTTTTTAGATATTAAGAGCACCAATCCCAAGCGGAGTCAGATTAAATTAGTACTAAGGAGATAGACAAAATACGGAACATGTATGAATGTCTATGAATACAATGTTTATTCAAAAAGCCTTGTAAAATCACGTGCTTTGAGTGTGTTGAGCTTTGAAGTTTTAAATCACTTCTCGAAATGAAAACTTGCGCGTAAGGACAGGGCTGTTTTCAAATTTATATTGCCCAGACAAAAGGACTGGTACCTTAATGCTCACACATCGATAACAAATAAAATATACCCATGACACCTCCCCAATAACATATAGTATGAGAAATGTTGTGTTTGGTTGAGTTTGAGATAATTCTTGGATAATTTCAAAGCTTTTTCGGGAACATTTTGGAACTTTAAGAGGATTTTTTCGGTACGATATCGCGATTTCTCTGAGGCTGCTTTCACGTTCATTTTAATAGTTCATTAAATATATCGCTATAATTTTCTGATTGTTTCGGCATATTATTATGATAGTTTCTGTGTTTTTTCGAAAGCAATTCAAAACTTTTCCGGGATTATATTGTAATTGTTTTCGAGATAGGCCTAAGTTGGCTGCCGTGGTGTGATGGTAACGTGCTTCGCTTATCACACAAAAGGTTCTGGGTTCAAACATTTAGAAATTAGATAAGAGTTGTTTTACATTTTTCGTTTTCAATTCTTTCTTTGCATATTTTGTTATGTTCTGACAGTTGTTTATTTGCCATTCAATATTGAAAAAATAAACTACGGGTTTTGATGTTGCATATTTGTCATGACATACCAAACGCATAGCCGTGAATTTTCCGTGTATTTTGTTCGTGCATTGTAAAAAATATGCCGCACAAGTTTGCTATGCAATAATACTAGACCATTTGCACAAAAATCGTGAACACTCCCACCGGCGGCCACCGTGGTGTGATGGCAGCGTGCTCCGCCTACCACACCGTATGCCCTGGGTTCACACCCCGGGCAAAGCAACTCAAAATTTTAGAAATAAGGTTTTTCAATTAGAAGAAAATTTTTTTAAGCGGGGTCGCCCCTCGGCAGTGTTTGGCAAGTGCTCCGGGTGTATTTCTGCCATGAGAAGCTCTCAGTGAAAACTCATCTGCCTTGCAGATGCCGTTAGGAGTCGGCATAAAACATGAAGATCCCGTCCGCCAATTTGTAGGGAAAATCAAGAGGAGCACGACGCAAATTGGAAGAGAAGCTGGACCTTAGATCTCTTCGGAGGCTATCGCGCCTTACATTTATTATACCTCTCATGAACATGAAATAGTATATTAACTTTTGTCCGATGTTTGTAACGTTGAGAAATATAGAAGATAGACTCACCATTAAGTGTACCGAATTGATCAGGGCGACGAACTGAGTTGATATAGCCATGGCCGACTGTCCGTCCGTCTGTCTGTTTGAACGCAAATTAGTCCCACACATTTTGAGATATCTCAATGAAATTTGCCACAAGGATGTATTTTGTATTATATTAGACATTTGTCGGATCCGGTAGATCGGAGCACTATAACATATATCTCCCATACAACGATCGTTCAGATAAGACTATTTGGTCATTCCTGCCGCAATTTAGAAAGTATAAACGTGAAACTTGGTGAGTATATATTCTAATATATCATAGAAGATATCCTGAAAAAATTCACTTTGATCGGAGCTATATATAGTTATATCCCATACAACCGATCGTTCGGGATAGAAAGATTTTGGCCATTTTCCTTAGTTTTCCGATATAAAAACGTTTAAACTAATATATCTAGAAGATACCCGAAAAATCATTTCGATCGGAGCATATAAATATATATCCTATAACCGATCGTTCAGATACAAGGGTTTTTTGCCATTTTTTATACTCAGTTGAGCAGAGCTCACAGAGTATATTAACTTTGATTGATAACGTTGGTTGTACAGGTATAAAGGAGTCGAGATAGATATAGACTTCCATATATCAAAATCATCAGGATCGAAAAAAAATTTGATTGACCTTGTCCGTCCGTCCGTCCGTCCGTTAACACGATAACTTGAGTAAATTTTGAGGTATCTTGATGAAATTTGGTATGCAGGTTCCTGAGCACTCATCTCAGATCGCTATTTAAAATGAACAATATCGGACAATAACCACGCCCACTTTTTCGATATCGAAAATTTCGAAAAACCGAAAAAGTGCGATAATTCATTACCAAAGACGGATAAAGCGATGACACTTGGTAGGTGAGTTGAACTTATGACGCAGAATAGAAAATCAGTAAAATTTTGGACAATTGGGCGTGGCACCGCCCACTTTTAAAAGAAGGTAATTTAAAAGTTTTTGCAAGCTGTAATTTGGCAGTCGTTGAAGATATCATGATGAAAATTTGGCAGGAACGTTACTCCTATTACTATATCTATGCTTAATAAAAATTATCAAAAATCGAGAACGACCACGCCCATTTTAAAAAAAAATTTTTTAAGTCAAATTTTAACAAAAAATTTAATATCTTTACAGTATATAAGTAAATTATGTCAACATTCAACTCCAGTAATGATATGGTGCAATAAATGCAAAAATAAAAGAAAATTTCAAAATGGGCGTGGCTCCGCCCTTTTTCATTTAATTTGTTTAGGATACTTTTAATGCCATAAGTCGAACAAAAATTTACCAATCCTTGTGAAATTTGGTAGGGGCTTAGATTTCTGGGACTGTAACTTATTTCCTGTGAAAAAGGGCGAAATCGGTTGAAGCCACGCCCAGTTTTTATACACAGTCGACCGTCTGTCCTTCCGCTCGGCCGTTAACACGATAACTTGAGCAAAAATCGATATATCTTTACTAAACTCAGTTCACGTACTTATCTGAACTCACTTTGTATTGGTATAAAAAATGGCCGAAATCCGACTATGACCACGCCCACTTTTTCGATATCGAAAATTACCAAAAACGAAAAAAATGCCATAATTCTATACCAAATACGAAAAAAGGGATGAAACATGGTATTTGGATTGGTTTATTGACGCAAAATATAACTTTAGAAAAAAACTTTGTAAAATGGGTGTGACACCTACCATATTAAGTAGAATGAAATGAAAAAGTTCTGCAGGGCGAAATAAAAAACCCTTGAAATCTTGGCAGGAATACTGTTCGTGGTATTATATATATAAATAAATTAGCGGTATCCAACAGATGATGTTCTGGGTCACCCTGGTCCACATTTTGGTCATATCTGGAAAACGCCTTCACATATACAACTACCACCACTCCCTTTTAAAATACTCATTAATACCTTTCATTTGATACCCATATCGTACAAACACATTCTAGAGTCACCCCTGGTCCACCTTTATGGCGATATCTCGAAAAGGCGTCCACCTATAGAACTAAGACCCACTCCCTTTAAAAAGACTCATTAACACCTTTCATTTGATACCCATATCGTACAAACACATTCTAGAGTCACCCCTGGTCCACCTTTATGGCGATATCTCGAAAAGGCGTCCACCTATAGAACTAAGCGCCACGCCCTTTTAATACTCATTAACACCTTTCGTTTGATACCCATATTGTACAAACGCATTCTAGAGTCACCCCTGGTCCACCTTTATGGCGATATCTCGAAAAGGCGTCCACTATAGAACTAAGGCCCACGCCCTTTTAAATACTCATTAACACCTTTCGTTTGATACCCATATTGTACAAACGCATTCTAGAGTCACCCCTGGTCCACCTTTATGGCGATATCTCGAAAAGGCGTCCACCTATAGAACCAAGCCCACTCCCTTTTTAAATGCTCATTAACCCTTTCGTTTGATACCCATATCGTACAAACACATTCTAGAGTCACCCCTGGTCCACCTTTATGGCGATATCTCGAAACGGCGTCCATCTATACAAACTACCACCACTCCCTTTTAAAATCCTCATTAATACCTTTAATTTGATACCCATATCGTACAAACACATTCTAGAGTCACCCCTGGTCCACCTTTATGGCGATATCTCGAAAGGCGTCCACCTATAGACTAAGCCCCACGCCATTTTAAAATACTCATTAACACCTTTCGTTTGATACCCATATTGTACAAACGCATTCTCGAGTCACCCCTGGTCCACCTTTATGGCGATATCTCGAAAAGGCGTCCACCTATAGACTAAGCCCCACTCCTTTTAAAATACTCCTTTAACACTTTCGTTTGATACCCATATTGTACAACGCATTCTCGAGTCACCCCTGGTCCACCTTTATGCGATATCTCGAAAAGCGATCCACCTATACAACTACCACCACTCCCTTTTTAAAACACTCATTAATCACCTTTCATTTGATACCCATATCGTACAAACACATTCTAGAGTCACCCCTGGTCCACCTTTATGGCGATATCTCGAAAGGCGTCCACCTATAGAACTAAGCCCCACGCACTTTAAATACTCATTAACACCTTTCGTTTGATACCCATATTGTACAAACGCATTCTAGAGTCACCCCTGGTCCACCTTTATGCCGATATCTCGAAAAAGGCGTCCATCTATACAACTACCACCACTCCTTTTAAAACCTCATTAATACCTTTAATTTGATACCCATATCGTACAAACACATTCTAGAGTCACCCCTGGTCCACCTTTATGGCGATATCTCGAAAAGGCGTCCACCTATAGAACTAAGCCCCACGCCCTTTTAAAATACTCATTAACACCTTTCGTTTGATACCATATTGTACAACGCATTCTAGAGTCACCCCTGGTCCACCTTTATGGCGATATCTCGAAAAGGCGTCCACCTATAGAACCAAGCCCACTCCCTTTTAAATACTCATTAACACCTTTCGTTTGATACCCATATTGTACAAACAGCATTCTGGAGTCACCCTGGTCCACCTTTATGGCGATATCTCGAAAAGGCGTCCACCTATAGAACTAGCCCCACGCCCTTTTAAAATACTCATTAACACCTTTCGTTTGATACCCATATTGTACAAACGCATTCTCGAGTCACCCCTGGTCCACCTTTATGACCGATATCTCGAAAAGGCGTCACCACCTGACGAACTACACCACTCCCTTTTAAAATACTCCATTAACACCTTTAGTTTGATACCCATATCGTACAAACACATTCTAGAGTCACCCCTGGTCCACCTTTATGGCGATATCTCGAAAAGGCGTCCACCTATAGAACTAAGCCCACTCCCTTTTAAAATACTCATTAACACTTTCGTTTGATACCCATATTGTACAAACGCATTCTCGAGTCACCCCTGGTCCACCTTTAACCGATATCTAGAAAGGCGACCACCTATCACAACTACCACATCCCTTTTAAAACCCTCATTAATACCTTTAATTTGATACCCGATATCGTACAAACACATTCTAGAGTCACCCCTGGTCCACCTTTATGGCGATATCTCGAAAGGCGTCCACCTATAGAACTAAGCCCACGCCCTTTTAAATACTCATTACACCTTTCGTTTGATACCCATATTGTACAAACGCATTCTCGAGTCACCCCTGGTCCACTTTATACCGATATCTCGAAAAGACGACCACCATGCACACTACCACACACTCCCTTTTAAAACCTCATTAATACCTTTAATTTGAAACCCATATCGTACAACACATTCTAGAGTCACCCCTGGTCCACCTTTATGGCGATATCTCGAAAAGGCGTCCACCTATAGAACTAAGCCCCACGCCGTATTTATAAATACTCATTACAACACCTTTCGTTTGATACCATATTGTATACACACACGCACTTCTCGAGTGCACCCTGGTCCACCTTTATGCCGATATCTCGAAAAGGCGTCGACTCTCTATACAACCACCACCACTCACCCTGTAAAACACATGTTGTTGTTGTGTAGCAGTGCCTCGCCCCACCTAATAGACGCGACCGATCACAAACTGTCATCATATCCTCTAACGGGAGTCCAAGTGAACTTGCTGTCTCAACCGGGTTCTGGACGCATAGGGAAAGGGGTGTTAGCAGACGTGGTTCCACATACAATTATAGAGATGGTTGGGTGTACATGTTGGGGTGTGACACATTGTGCAGCGCATACAGTTTTGTATATCGTACGTGTGATTCTGATAGCGTAAGGAAGTTTAACCTGCTCATGTATCCGAACGAAGTTGAGCCAGAGTGACACGCGTTTCCTGGGGAGTATGCGGTTTTCCTCTTCCGCAAGTTTGGTACTTTACTTGAGTACTGGTTCACCGGGGTCATTCCCGGCATAAAGGTCCGACGCCTGTTGTGGAGTTGCACCAAGGACCGGCTGTGTTTTCGCTTCATACGCTGTGGTCTCGCAGACATGCCGTATTATCCTCAAAATGTACTTACGGAGATGTCTCCTTAAGCCCCATACGTGCGGTGCTGGCCGTCGTCAGTCAGATGTCTGTTGGGATGCGCCAGGTTTCTGGGTATTCAACAGGAACTGTTGGTCCGCATCATCGTTTCTTTCCTGATAGGGAGATATTCCGCCGTCATTATGTAGATGGTGTTCTGGGGACATAAGAAGACAGCCCGTGGCACTTCTGAGAGCAGTATTTTGGCAGCGCCTGTAGCTTCTTCCAGTGGTACTTTTTAGGCTGGCGACCATATGGGTGACGCGTAGCACGTAATTAAAACCTCATTAATCCATATCGTACAAACCACATTCTAGAGTCACCCCTGGTCCACCTTTATGGCGATATCTCGAAACGGCATCCACCTATGGAAATAAGGATCACTCCCTTTTAAAATACTCATTAACACCTTTCATTTGATACCCATATCGTACAAACAAATTCTAGAGTCAACCCTGTCCACCTTTATGGCGATATCCCTAAATGGCGTCACTATAGAACTATGGCGCACTCCCTCATAAAATACTCTTTAAATTCATTTGATACACATGTCATACAAACACATTCCAGGGTTACCCTCGGTTCATTTTCCTACATGGTTATTTTCCCTTATGTTGTCACATAGCTCTCAACTGAGATGTATGTCGGTTACACCCGAACTTAACCTTCCTTACTTGTTTATATTTATCTTAAAATCGTTTAGGTATGTACATCTGTTCACTATATATTTCTTATCTTATACGGCGCATTGTTGGAGATTACGAACGGGGATAAGATTATTGTCAGCCCCATTCATGAAAGGTATGAAGTCTTCTTCACAGCCGAAGACAGTCCCGTCCTTACTGTGTTTTGTTTTAATTAAAATTCAAAAACTCCTACAATGTGCAGCCATCTTAATATGGAGTTCTGTTCTCGATTGATTACTTTAACTAATTACAAAGCTTTTGAATACATATTATGCATAATACATAGTATTAACAAATGAGATGCATAAAAAGTTTATTTAAAAATACATATACATATCTGAAGTTAAACTTATATGCACTCAAAAAATATTTGGTGGGATGGCTTTTTTAATGAAGGAATACAATATTTTTAATAGAAAAGAAAGTTTCTTAAAAATAAGAAATTTTTCTTTACGATAAAAAATAAATAATATATCCCATTTCTTTTTGTGTTTAAAAAATGTTTGTTGAGTGCATGCATTACTTATTTAAAAACTTTTAATGAGAAACGCTTAATTGAAATTAATAAAATATTGAGGGCAACCATCATATTTTAGCTTTTTAGAAGTTTTAAATTATATTTTTTGTTCTATTTTGGATACAAAAACCTGTCTTACCTAACGACGGATTCGGCGAATGCGGACGTAGCGAAGCCATGCTCGGCTGGCGCGACGGTGCTCGCACCGACATTCGCGAGCCGCGTCGCTCCTGGCCGTGCAAGAGTTTGCTATCACGCAAAAGCGATACATTCATGAGACGTGGATTGGGTGTGTTGAAAATTGTCCGGTTTTCACGCCAACGTGCCCTGAGTAAATTTTAATCACAATATTGTATGTTATTGGGCGTATGTATTTTGTGTTATAAACAAAATTTGTGTTGGTAGCGATGGCAACAAAACGAAGTTGGTTGTTAGTGGTGGAGCAGCATATAATGCGTTACAAAGTTGTGTAAAGAAAACAATCAAATAAAACGAACTCATCAAAAAATACATATGTATGTAAGTATATCATAAAATAACATAAGAGTACATTTGTTATAAAATATTAAACTTTAGGCGATAGGTTTATGTTGTTTGCAATGTGTGAAAAAACAAAATAAAATGCGTTGGCAATATACAAAATTTATGAATTGTGATTGCATGTGTATGCCTGTATATATATCTCTTGTATTACTTAAGCACGTTTGCGACAAATAGTACTTAACGACACAACATTGTCATGGTAATTATATAAAACAATATATATGGGCGTAGCAAAAATTTAGAAGGGGCGGTGTGTGGAGCTCAAACTAAAATATGGGAATTAGAGGAGTTAAAATTTATAATGATTTACAGTATGTATGTATGTATGTCACACATTTATTTACTATTTCATTGTAAAAAAATAATTACATTAGGGTGGTCCTTAAAAAATGAATGTTTTTTCAGTCTTACTTATACAAAGAATAAAAAAGACCGCAGTCCAAGGGCACTATTCTATTTAAAACGTTTGAGGTGTGTCATATTGGGCTGAAAGTTCGGCCTACTCTGGAATAATCGATTATCAAAATATGAAGACATACCTCAACTGCTTTAAACGGAAATAAAATTTACGAGTGAAAACTTCAGCTAGTTTTGTTGATTATGCTAGGTATGCGAAAAATCATTATTGTTTGAGTCTTCATAGGGTAGTCTGAACTTTGATCCCAGTGCGGCACATATTAGACGTCTCCACTATAGCTTTATCGACTTTGGTTATTCTATCAAAACAAATAAATTCAAATCTGGACTTTAACCCTGCACGCCTTAACCATGTCCAATTGGGACCAGAGTTTTTATGTTACATCTGTGATAGTGATATTACCGTTTGAAAAGGTAGGACTGAACAATTTTTCTATATTTGTTAATACAGATTTATGTCTCAAAATCCTTTTTTTAACAGAAAATCTTGTGAAGTTTAGTGAATTTCCAACTGTATATAGAACTTTTCAAATTTTTTAATAACAAATTTATTTTCACCAGCAGACTAACGATATGCTGCCACACCTTGAAGTTAAACTATAAAAAATGGTGTGAGCTAATTTTACTCATTTATCTAGGAAGAAACCCTTATTTGGTTTGGTAATAAAAAGACGAAGACTTCCTAAGCAATGTCATGCTGAGTAGAGAACCGGTGCATATTTCTGTTTGAAGTGCATCTACCGAAGAAGCTTCTAGTGCTCTCCACCTGGCCAGAATTTCATAAAAGACAGCCAGTGTACCATCTTTTCAGAGAGGCTCAGCATTTCTTATTTCCGCTGGACCGCAGTATAAGACAACCGAATTCCAGTTAGCCCTGTCCCCCACATTGAGCATCCGTGACTTAATTAGGACCATATTCGTGATTGTTTTCGACATCATTATGGTCACATTTGTTAATCCCGAAATGGCTTTGAAGATATTCCGAATTTATTCAAAGAACAATACTGAAAGATGTTATAGTGCTGCATTAAACCATTCTGGAATGGTTTCTGAAGTGATTGCGAAAAAACATACGTCGATGTGATCCCAAAATTATTAATCGCGAAAAAATTCGAAATGGACCCAAGCAAATATATCCATACTAATCACGAAACAATCACAAATTGTTCCAGAAACAGACCCTGGAGAATAAAAATCACAGATGAAAAACAGTGGGTCAAACTGTTTGGACTGTAAAGAAGCCTTTTTCCTGACAAAAGAGCTAGGTTCCTGAAGAAAGATAAGATCGTGTGACTTCAGCACTGAGTTTTAAGGAGAGTTTCGATTTTGGAATTAAAAGGCCTGACAGCTTTTCAAAGTCAGTGTTAGCAGGAGAAGGACTTATATAATGGAACGAATGATATTAAAGTGAATAAATAAACCTTTAAAATATTGCGTGTAAATTTAGACAGTGCGACATCAGGACGGACTGTACCTTGTAGATCTCCTCACTGCTTTTTCTCCCGATATTGGATTTGAAATCTACATTATCGTCCTATTAGCAAACAGACCCGACCAAAGCTACGTTTTGTTGTTGTACAATTTT
>JARSSU010044040.1:0-25176 GCA_029619165.1 Eurosta solidaginis
GAAAATCAAAAAAAGTTTTTGGGGGCGCTCTTTAAGCGCCGGTCCTAATGGCTATACTCGGGACCCCTTTTTCTCTCAAACATATATCCTGTGGCTTAATAAGGCAAAGGAAACGATATATTTTGCCAGGGTGCGGCCTCACAATGTTTTTCTTTGGTGGTTTTTGTGATACAACTTCCTCTGCAGTGTCATTTTTCTGCGGTGCTTTGTATAAATATGGTTTTCTGGGAATTGATGTACTTCCAGCTTTACGCCGGAAAATGACGCTACATTAATGTTTGTCCAAAAAGGGGCAAGGAGTGAGTAACGATACCATCAGGTATAAACAAATACGAATAAGAAAATGTAAACGGTGTACTACACACACTTGCCAGGCTGAGGCTGTCCTGTATAGAGTTGGGGTATCCGTGTTGTTGGGGGCCATAATCGTATTTTTTCCCAGGACCCCCATACTGTTTTTATCCTTTTCCTCGGGCTGGTCAAGGAGGTTTGCCTCAAAATATTTTTTCGTATACCCGCCATAGCATTAGCTGTGTCGTAAATATCCCCGGTTCACCCGCTTCAGAATAGATCTACTTGTTTCATTTTCATTCCGATCTGCTATGCACCTTGGTTCATGTAATAGTCCGAGGAAAGACGACTTAACTGGTGTTGTTTCATTGGTTATTGGGGTCAATTTTGAACAGTTGCAGATTGCCTTTGAGTTGAGCTGGGTGCTAAACCATATGTCAGTTCAGCGTTTGTATGCGTACCAATTCGAGTTTTTGATGACAACAGTCGAACAATATGTGATGACCGCAACTGAATGAAGCATGCCTTCTGTTTTACAACTTTTTTTAAATCTTGCAAATGCGGGACTTTATCCACTTGGGACAATATCTTTTCGTGATAGCTGCACCAAACATCTTGCCATTGTGTTGTTTAAATTTCGTCTCTATAGGACACTAATAAATTGTTTAGTTTCAACAAAGTTAACCGTCTTGATTTGTGATTTCATGTTTTTTTTATTGAAAAAACAACTAAAATAAAAAACAAAGAATCTGTTAACTAAAGACTTATTTAGTTTACGTGTAAGGTAAAGATTTGCCTTGTGCATTTAGCTTTCGAACCTAGTGCAAATTTATCCTTCTAAAACCCTTCTTCGGGCCGGTTAAGCTCGCTCCGAATGAACGAGCACTTCTGATCCGGAGTCTATTAGGTGCGCGGGCCGAAAAGGTTCATTTTGTTATAAAAAAACATACTGACATATGATTGGCGCCGGTACATAATTAACCCCTTTGCTTGTATGTCACAACGAAACCGTAATAAGTGTATATTTATACTATGTTTGTAAATTATTTGCAGTCACAAATTCTGTGAACGTTAGTCCTGAAATCCCTGTGTCGAAGTAGGTGGTCTTTGATCATGACTGTGCTTGTTTTGGTATTGTGGTTGGCATTTGGACACTTTTTGTCGTGTAGCCCTGATTTTGTTGACTATGCCGGAGTGGTATGATGCGCTTAGATGGCCACAAAAATTCTACAATTAAGGAGCACGGTACAGTTGTGGAAACTGTGTGTTTCGCTGAGAGGCAATTCATACACACCCCCTACTTTTCTTTTATCACGCTACACTTCTGTCTACCGACAGAGAGCCGTTGGAAAATCTTTGTCATTGTGACAGCTTTGCGTTATTGATTGATGCTTACAGAGCATCTTGCCAACGCCAAGCAAGTGTTTCTCTTAGATGCCATGGCGTAGTTGTTCGCCACTTCTGTTTGCTAGCAATTTCTTCTAGTCATACATTTTGCTTGGTAAGGCGCATCTACTTTATCATTTTTGTTTCTTTGTGAGGAGAAATCATTATTTATGTTTTCTGGGTGGTGGTTGCTTGGGAAGCTTTGGTACTTCTTTTTGCTACCGCCACGCCGTGATATAATAATATAATGATATTTTTGTGTGCGGCCGGATGTATACTGTTTCTAAGTGTCTGGGCAAACTGGAAAAGCTAGATATTCGAATAAGGATGTTATCCATATCTCTCACAATTTTAGTATGTTCGACAGGAGTTTTAAATTTTCTCGGAGTGTGGTCTGTTCCCGCAAAATTGAAAAATAAAGAGCTTAAGTATGCTAATGTGGTGGGTCAGTAATATGTGAATAAATTTTGCTTATTTCGGTTGGTATCGAGTCAATTTGAAAATAGAGTCTTATTGTTAGGCAAGCCGTGGAGTATTAGAGGCAGGTGTTTGCAGGTTGATTCTGTTATTGTAGAGAACATTCCCTTTTGTTTTTAATCGCTGGTGTCCCTTCTACTACTCGATATGTTTTCTAAAGCGCTTTCGACAAAGATTGAATACATATTGTTTTGTTTTTTGTTTATTTGGGTTTAATTATTTTTTTTTTTTTTTTTTTTTTTTTGGTTTTTGTTTTTTTTTTTTTTGGTTTTTTTACATTGGGTATTGTGACGAGAAGTCCGTTCATTATTCCCTCAATATCGGTCTCTCTTCTAGAAAGTGACTGGGATTATACCCTTCGCTGTTTCATACGCGCTGAGAACTAAATATGTTATTTATTGATAAATATCTTATATCATTTTCTAAAATTCTTCAACGCTGTGAGGTGTCAAACAAAAACCCTTCCTTCGTTTGTAAGTGGGACAGATTTTTTTTCTTTTTTTTTTTTTTTCACACTATGATTCCCCCCAACCCTTTGTGAAAAATAATATAAAAAGTCCCTTGCGGTTTTGCAAGGCAACCGAGGGGATCCCTTGCGCAGCACCCCTGCGTTTATTTGGGTTGAAGGTTGAAATAAAACAGAAAAACTTCTCCAAACTCACTCCACTTCAACTGGGATTAGGAAGGGAGGGAGGGGCGGCGCAATTTATGCCCGTATTCAGTCCCTATGTATATAATTGCACACCAGTGAAAACGATGTCACCGGAACTGTTAGCACCAGGAGAGGTAGTCCCACCTTTGAATACAGATTCCGTATTTTATCAGCAAACGGAGGTGATTCGCATGTTGTGTTCTGCTGGATCAGAAAATTGTTGATGTCCCTTCTCTTGTCCCCCCTTCTTAATGTCTTGGTGCCCTTCTCTTCCCTTTCTCTCTTCCTCACTCTCCTTCTCCTTCTTTCTCGCGCCGAATCCTTATCGCGTTTAGTTAAGTCTTTGCTCTTTAGTTTCAGACGAAAATCACAGCAAGCCACAGATGTGTTGAAACTGTGTGAACTGAAGCTGTCTGGTCCTCTCTGTTGAAGACTGTGCTGACCCTCTGCCTCTGCTGCCCGGGCCGCGTGTAGGGGTACATAAATTGTCGACTGGCATTTAAAGAATGCATCGCAGGCGAAATGACCGTCAAAGGGAGTCGGTGACGGGTCGCGCCGTGTGTATTTTTTGGTCGTAGTCTATTTGGCACATGAGTCATCTGGCCCTGCCGTTTTGAAGCGCTGATATTACAAGAGGTCATAGACCTCATTAGGTGGAGAGCCTATTACCAAGCGTTTGCCTTTCTCAGTGTTCTCCAATTGATCTCTTGACGTTAACTGCGTATCCGTTGGGTGAATGGCTATAGTATATTTCTTGTGTGTTTCGCGCAGACTTGAGGTCTGTGTCTGTTGTATATTTAGTTTCTTCACCGATACGAAAACTGTACTACGACCTCATCAGCTTGCTTAATGAATTTCCCCATATCGTTTGATATTTAAACAGAGAAGAACTAAGGAATTATGCAGCCTAATTAGCAAATTCGAGTTTGTGATTGCTGCCGAAGGCAAAGGAAGGGTTTCAATAACCTACCTAATACACCATACCACTCAAAAAACAAATTTTCGGCATAGTGCAGCAGTAAAAGAAATAAGAAACTAGTGAAGTTTTGGAATTTTATTGGGTTCTTTACGGCGGTAGGACAGACCTTTCTTATATGAATTGAAAAAAATTAGTTACCGTGCGTTTTGATTATAAATGAGAATAATAAAATAGAGGATGTATGCTGTGGATGATATAAAATATGAAACGTTAAATGACACAAAATTTCGTTGAATATAAATGTTGTGAGGATATATGAAACGAACTCCTGCAGACAAAGGAAAGAAGATATTGTATTTAAAAGAAAAAAACAGTGAGCCTGTATGTGTGACCGGTGTGCAATGTAATATGTGAGGTTATGTCTCCTCCGCTAAAATGAATATTGCTTGTGTTAAGTGTCCAAGGAAAATTTGCTTGCCACAAAATTAACGCTTGTAGCTAGAGCCAATAAATGGTATTTTGCAATAAAACGTGTGTGTGTGCACGTTTAAATTTTTAAACGAGCAGAAAGCACTGTGATAGCGATTTTTCCTAAATATTCAGATAACGACCAAAATGGTGTTATAGAAATTTGGACAAGCACCTTTTTGTCACGGATAAGCTCAAAATTCGTATAATAATTTATAACCGCGATGGTTGCAAGAACCGAAAGTGCAGTGCAGTGCAACGTTTCAAGGGAAGTTTAAAGCCACTGACTGCTAGCCTTAGGCTGTGTCCAATACCTCTTACCACGGGTGGGGGAGAGTATTGGATAGACAAAAGGCTTTGCAATACCACTGTTTATTCAGTAATTTTTTTTAATCTCCGCATGTGATTAATATGACAAACAATTTTTACACTTTTCTCTTGTGTCACTTTTTTTGCAAATTTTTTACCACCGCGTGTGATTTATATGAAAAAAACTTAACCACTTTTTTCTTGTGTCACTTTTAATTTGAGCACATACCTCTTAACCAACGCTTTTATTAGTGTTTTACGCTGAACAAATTCCGTTGTTTTGTCCGGAATGGCTTTGCAGTCAACGCTTGATTGATGATTGATAAATTTAATTGCTTTATTAGTGGACTGTATCTCGATATATTTCTGACTCCTTTACTGGCGCTGATGGACCATGAAAACTTGAGCTGGCGGATTCCAGACTAGTTTCTCTCGATGGAGGTTAGGAAGGAAAGGCAGTGATTAATATTAAAATTGCAATAGACTTTATTTCATAAAATATGCAGTGGAAATTAACAGAGAGAGAGTTTAAAGGAGCAAGCAGCAATTGCTACAATGTTACCTTTAATATATTCAGGGACTCTACTTTCTGGCGGTGTGACGTTGTGATGTGGCTTAAACTTGCGGCTTCAAGACGTTCGAGCGTGCGTAAACTGCTGCGGTTTTAATCCAAGTGACCGAGTTCCATTCCACGCGTTCCGTTTACCCCCCAAAGTTAACAGGCCTTTGGCGGGGTAACTTAACGAAACGTCAGTTTTGCTTTTAGTATATGTGCTAACGGCCGTAATAAATAAGCGGTTCTGTATTAAATTGCATTAGGGTGGCCGGCCCTTAATTTTCCTTTGGTGTTAGCCTGCTGGCCTAAACACATGCATAAAAGGCGCTGCTTAGCATCGCTTAGAGATGGCAGTACCCCTTAGTGTTGCTAATATTCGTGACAATATAAAAGAGGAGGGCTTATCTCCCAAACAAAAAAATATTATGAAGGATATTGTGAATACATATCCCAATCTTTTCTCCGAAACCGGCGAAAAGCTCACTTACACTACGAAGGTTATGGGTCAGATCAGAACACAAACTGACTCTCCTGTATATTCAAATTCTATCCGTGCCCAGCATCGCTAAAAGGCGAGATAGAATCACAAGTAAAGAAATTACTGAATGATGGTATCATAAGGCCATCCCGATCCCCTCTTACGCACCACTTTGTCCTGAATATCCTTTAGATCTGTTCCGCAAAACTTACCTTTCTTGCTGTCCGCACCATAATTTCCAGGGACATGTATTCTGTGACCAACTTTTGCAAGACTGCATCGTCATCGCATTCGCAAATGTGCATTTGCATGTTATCAACTTCATTTTTCTCTTCGTTATTAATGACACCATGCACGGTCCACCCAAGACGAGTTTTGGTTGCAGCTGGTTCATGTGCCTTGCCTTCTCGAAACTTTAATGACATCATCACGTTTTTATTGTTTAATCCAATTATCAATTGTTGCACTATATTGCGGTATGAGTCTACTGGAATTCCTCTCAGATGCTTATGCAATTCGGCGAGCTCTGTTATATTCATTGTTTGGCTTGGAAGATCAAGGGCGTCCACAGAGCGTACGTTATTTAGCGTCAGTCTTTTATTTTCCCACGCGGCGAAATACCTAAATCATTCCTATCAGAATCACGCTCTACGCGTACAGTTCCGTCTGTTCACTTTAGACATAGGTCTGCTATACCATCTTGTAGTTGCAATCGTTGCCAAAATTCTCAATTAAAGTTGGGCAGGATCCATCGTCCAAAAGGGCATAAATGTCGCACGAAGTGCCCTTGCAGTAAATTGTTATCGGCACAACACGATAAAGCATGTTAGCTACCTCCTTGTGATGAGCCACAACTGCGGGTGAAACATCGACTGGTTTGTGTAGAACCGGATGGTGCTTATATGTGCAACCGTTCACGCCTCACGCCTTTCTCTCCCGGCAGCTTCTAGAATCATGCTATCTTAGACATAGCTTACAAAGCTGCAACCTGTGCACTTCAATCCTTTTTTTATCGTATGGTAAATTTTTAAATTTTTCGCATCTCAAAATTACATGCACATCGTTGCATAAATAGCAAGCTAATTTTGGTTTGACCCACTCTACAGATTCTTTCCCTCAGCATGGAGATTCACGCGCGGAACTTTGCGCTTCTCCGTCTCCGTATTGCCGGCAGAACTTACCAGTGTGACGTTGCTGTCTGCGTACGCCAAATCGAAAAGCCAATCGCTGAACACCTTAAAGTAGCGTCTGAAGAGGGTCTAGAAAACATTGCCAATTGTAAACGTATTTGAGCTGGCAACTTTTCAACTAGTTTTTGCAATAAAAAAAGAATTCGTCATATGCGATTGTAGCCCCGACGCCTCCATAGTGGCGGCTAAATTTGTCACCTCAAATGCGAAAGTTATTAGAGTCTCAAGCTGGTTAACATTAACAGGCGGTGGCGAACGTAGCTTTCCCAGGAGACTATTCTTTATTTGTTCTGGCTTACATTATTAGACATTATCTCAGGTACAAGTGCAGAAATATTCCGTTTTGCTCCTGACGGGCCCAAGTACCTTACCCTTCATTTTCTTATCTCCGCATAATTTCGTATTTTCGCTCTAAATGTGAGAGTTCTGCATTTTTTCTCTTGTAAACGAGCCAATTCGATGTCATATTGCACTTCGATTTCAGCGAGCCCTGCTTGTTTGCCCTGTTACCCTTTTCACGTACCTTTTCGGTTTGTTTCTCTACATGTTCGGTTTGCTTCTATGCATTCGCCGCTATTGTACACGGCTTTGATGTATTTCGTGCCTTTTGTAACGTAGCACACTTTTTGCAGCTGCACTCTTTTTCAGCGATATCGTGAGAGACTCCTGCGCAGATATAATGCGTCCACTCGTCGCATACATCGCACTGCACCATTTCTTCATTCTCCGGCTCATGACATACGGCACATTTGACTGGCGCACTTGTCTCTGTTATTGTTCATCCCATATTGAATAATTTTTCGGTAAACAGATTTTCTAACCTCAATGTTGTAATTGGAGATAGAGCAGCAAATTTTTTAAAGAATGCTGGTTCAACCAATATATGAGTTCGTAAACGACTTTAAAAAATTTATTTCAGGAAAGGGTTACAATTAGAATTAATTAAACAAGTTGATATTTTGTATTAGTATACTCACATTTGGTTTTCCCAACTGCACGTTTTTTCACGCCGTAAACAAAGAGTTCAAAGAATGTACGAAAAGGAAGTAGTACGAATAAGGAAGTTAAAAAAAGGGTTACCTTATTGCGTTCAAACATACAGCGTTGCCTGATAAATTTATAATGTGGTTGGAAATACCAAGTGTGAGTTTCGATATGGTGTTTAGGCTGATAAGCTAAATATCTCGTACCACCCTAATTCGCACTTTTTTATTGTCTAACTGTTGCACACAAATGCATGTTAGAGTCCGAATTAAGGGGAAACTGAACGAAAAGGGCCTTTGATCGGCCGGTCCGATATAAATCCTAGTTACTTTTCGTTTTTCTTTCCTTTTGACTTTCAAGAACTGCAGTCAGGAGCAACGGAGCAGCTACCACATCGAAGGTAATTTAAAGTTAAATACATACCTTTATATTTTCATATTTTTTATACTTTATTATATAAATATAATAAAACCATTGTAACGAATTTAAACTAATTCATTTCATTTTGGTGTATTTTGTCTCCCGTCTCATTCCCATAATTGAGTCATTTCCGGAGCATAAGCCCATAAGAGTGCCCCGGCTTGACATTTTGGTCCATCTCTCCGTAGGAAAACGAACCAGCACATACCTGAAATACAGTCCATAACAGCGGAATTGCTATATTGCTAAACCCGGCTTAACACAACAACTTTTTTCATCACTAAAACACATCACCATATTCATAAAATCAAAGGTACGTGGGTGTTCAATTGCACTAAGATATTTTTGAGATAATTAAATAAGTTTTTGTGAGAAAATTTTATTCACGAGTGCGTGGAAAACAGACACGTTTTTTTAGTGTTGAGCAAGTGGATTTCATTTTTTGTGCAACAGAAGTGCGCTAGTGTTTGTGTTAGTTTAAAGGTGGCACGCAGCACCTTTGCACTCGAGTATTCCCCCAACCAAAGGTAAGAATATTCGATGCAGAAACGGTGTTGGTGCATTGTTTTTTCGGTTAACATAACCAACATAACATTTACTCCACAAACACTGCACTCAGGTTTTTCATAACCACACTTTTTCGTAAACATCTCAAGTTTTTTTCACCTGATTATTTCATTTCCTTTTAAATTTGTTGCACAAAAATATCACTTATCTTGAAAACACATTGGTAGTACATAGTACAACATTATTTGGCACGTATTTTTCTTGTCAACATAAATTCAAATAGCACTGTCGGGTGGCGAGTTAGGATAATTTATAATATACACATTAGACCTGGCGCAGCTTATATGAGCTGGAATTTTGAGTACGGGGATTGGTCAAATATGCGATTCGATGTAATAATTCATGTGGTAAATTTTTAACTCGATCAGAGTGTGCCAACCTGTGCCATAATGAGGTCAAAGGTCAAAATATAGAAAAACACTTGTTTTTTTTACTGTTATCTGTTTATTTATTATATATAGAATGTAATGACCTCATTTTTCCTCAATATTTTGCACAGTAATTTTTTCTATATGTCCAATAATGATAAGAAAATTAGTAAAATTAATTATCTGCACAAGACTGTTGTTGGAATTGAGTGGAATTGCGTTCAGTGAGTTCACAACAACAAATTACTCGAATTTGCGCAGATAATGTAGTCAGTGGCCCGCCTAACGGTAAATTCATACATTACGGTTCACATACGCCAATGTTGATAATTAGACAGACTGAGACGTGCAAATAGACCTTTTAATATTTTGTCATTGCGAAATTGACTGTGGTTAAGAAAGGGTCTTTATTAAAATAATTAAAAATAGTAAAAGTTATACTGCAATGTCGTGATGGCTGTAAATAATTTTGTTACACTTAGATCTGCTGACACAAACGTATATTTGATAGGAAAATGTGAAAAAAATATACTTGGAAGCAAGTTACCGTCACAACTACAAGTGCTGAAATGTTTTTTTTTACTATGTGCGGTGTGAAAAGAAAACAATTAAGGAAAGTGCTAAATTGGCTTCGAAGGAAATATTGCCTTTTTGGGAAAGAGCACGTGTTCCAACGTTAAACAAAAAAGCATGTGACGATAAATTGGTGAAATTATATTATGAGTGCAGAACAGTACAGAAATTTTGTACATCTTCGTTTCCTAGTTCTCGTAAAAAGGAAAATGATTTCAATGATAATTTGAACAATTTATTCGATATTGCACATGCTGATGCTTTAGAAATGATAGCTATTCCTGAGGACCGAGACTTTTTAATTAAACAAAGAGAGCCAGGGCGTGTTGGGAGCATGATTTCTATAGATCAATGTCTCGCAAATAAAGAAAAACGGAAGGCGCAAAGGTTAGAAGAAGAAAATCGACGCAGAGCAAAGTATCAAAGATTGGAAAGCACTCAAGGTATTTAGTTAATTCTGCTGAAACAAATAACATGTAAGTTTCTCTTTCAACTAATTTTTTTAGAGTTGAGTGTAGACTATGATGTACGTGATGAAAGTGAATATGAGTCTGAAAAATCTGTAGAGCAGTTAATGATCGTATCAAACACCAACGAGCTGAAAAAAAACGTGGTAAAAAAAGCTTCATAGATGATAGAATGCTTGCTTGTATGGATGCTGGCAATTTGTCAACCCCACTCGCAATTCATTTTATTATTGCAACAGCTAAAGCTTTGGGTCACAATATTGAAGATCTGGTTATTAATTGTACAAGTTTGAGAAAACAGCGCAAGGAATATCGTCGGCGTCATGGTACAGAAATTATTGAGAATTTCAAGGTATAAAAGTTTATTTTGGATTTGTTATGAATACTTCTCAGAGCGAAAATTTTTCAGATCCCTGATACATTTATGTTACACTGGGACGGTAAACTACTTCCTGCAATGACTGGAAAGGAAAAAATAGAACGCCTAGCTATTGTTTTAACGGCAGATAATATAGAAAAATTAATTTCCATTCCAATTATTGAATGTGGAACTGGTGAAGCAATCGCCCAGTCCATATATAATTACTTAGAAAAAATGAATATGATAAATTCGGTGGAAATGGTATGCTTTGACACGACAGCTACAAACACTGGTAAACGTAACGGTGCTGGAATGTTGCTGGAACAAAAATTGAAACGTAGCTTGTTGTGGTTGCCATGCAGGCATCATATTGCAGAAATCATACTACGAGCTGTATTTGAAATATATTTTGGAAAATCTTGTGGCCCTGAAGTTGCCATATTTGAACGTATTTCGCGGGAATGGAACACTTTCAATTTAAAAGATCTTTCAATTGGAATCATGGATGAAGAAGTGCGACGTGCTATAAATGCAGAGGAATGTGAAGCCAATAAAGAATTTTGCATCAAAAATATAGCAAAAGACCACATTCGCCATGATTAGAAAGAGCTATTGCAACTCATGTTTATTTTCTTAAGTGGCAGCATCCCGAACTTTTCCTTTCGTGCACCTGGCGCGACGTCACATGCCAGGTTTATGTCAAAAGCGATATATGCCTTAAAAATGTTTGCTTTGCAAAAACAATTTAAAATGTCTTCCAGCCATTTGAATGGATTCCGCAATGTGTGTATTTTCATGGTGCGTCTTTATATTCCGTATTGGTTTCGAACTACTAATGCAGTCGAAGCACCAAATTTGGATTTGCAGCTGGTAAAAAACATTGCCGGTTATTACGACCCAAAAATATCTCTAGCCTTATTAGATAAAATGAAAAACCACTTATGGTATCTGTCCGAGGAAGCCGTTGGTCTCGCCTTTTTCGATTCTAATGTGGACTTAAATGTGAAAAGAAAGATGGTTGAAGCACTAGCATTAGAAAAAGAGTTTGAAAGCAATGACGACAATGGCGTTTATCTGCATAAAAATGTAAATGCCAGCATTGAAGAAATGAAAGCATTCATAAGTAAAGATTTAAGTTGTTTTGTAACGCAAAGAACTAGAAATATCTTTTCACGATTGGAAATAGACATAAAATTTTTCAACTTAGATCCCTCAAACTGGTGCGAAAATGCAGAATATTTAAAAGGTGTTCAAATCCTCAAAAACGTCACTGCTGTTAATGATTCTGCTGAGAGGAAAGTAAAACTAATAACAGATTTTAACCGGTCTTTAACTCATAGCGAAGAAGATAAACAATACTTGCTTCATATTGTCGAGAACTACAGGCAAAAGTTCCCTTCATATACTAAAACTTCGCTTTTGTAATATTCTTGAGACATATATTAATGATTGAAATGCAAATTGTGGAAAAATTGCGTCATTTTATTTTTTCTTTAATAAATAAACAGATAACAGTAAAAAAACCAAGTGTTTTTCTATATTTGGACCTCATTATGGCACAGGTTGGCACACTCTGATTGAGTTAAAAATTTACCACATGAATTATTACATCGAATCGCATATTTGACCAATCCCCGTACTCAAAATTCCAAAAAAAAATAACGCCAGGTCTAATACACATACTTGTATACATTTTACACACATTTGCTATATAACCAATAAAATATTTAAAAATCCAACAAAAAACCATTATATTGTATCGGGTGACTGAGAATTTTCGTTTGGGCCAAATTCCTTCTTCGTAGTAAATACTACTAAACCACCAGCTGTCCTGAACCATCTAAAACTTTTTTATCTTAAGCTGTCCATACATTATACTCCAAAATGGATGCTTACATATGCTTTGCCGAAGCAGTAATTGACTTTGAGACAGAAAACAGCGCCACAAAAGATGCCAACAAGCATACTCTTATGACGACTAAGTGAAACAAGAGGGTCTTTCAAAAGAAGATAATAAGGCCGTAAAAAAGAAACACAAACTATCCATGAATAGCTATATAAAATGTATGTCAGCTATAACGGTCCAATTAGAAATCCTGAATAAAGCAGAAAGAGAGAACCTGGAACAGTCAACCCAAAAAAGACCGAACGCAAACACCATGTTCGCCTACCTCCATGCGAGACAGAGATTTTTAAAGGTGACTATCTGTCTTGGCCATCTTTTCGAGACGTGTTCTCGGTTATATATATTAAAACGAGGACCTCGATGGGGTTGAAAAATTATGTAATCTCAGCAAAAAAACCCAGGGTGAAGCAAGAGATATAGTAAAAAAAATATCCTCTAACAAATGAGGGTTTTACTATGGCCTGGAAAAACTTGTGCAAGAGATACGAAAATAAGCGTATCCTCGTAAATACGCAATTAAAAATTCTTGTCAACCTTAGTCCAATTGAAAGTGAGTGTGGTAGCTCTGTAAAAAGGCTGCAAAGAGATATTAACAATTGCTTATCATCCCTCACGTGTCACCAAGTTGGTATTTGTAATTAAGATGCAATAATTATTTATCTCTGTTCCACAAAATGACCAGAAAATACTCTGGCACTTTGGGAACAAACGATCGAACAAAAAAGTGGCTTGCCAAAATGGGAGGATATGGACAAGTTCCTATCTAGCAGGTTTCAAACACTGGAAACACTATACGGTTTGAAAAGTAAAGGTGAAGGCACCGAAGTCGCAACCTACACGTTACGAACCCAAGGATAGATTAAACTTTATCAAAAAGGAAAACGGTTGTCTTAATTGTCTAAGTTGGGAACATACTATGTCGAGATGAACAAGCGCATACAATTGAAATAAATGCCAATCACGATATAACACGCTCCTACATCTGCAGACAAATCAGCAAAAGACAACTGCACATCGTACTTCATCATCGGAACAGCATAAGTCCGACGATATACCCTCGACTTCCAAGCAGGCCCAAACTAATCGGGAGAAAAATACATCCACTGAGAAGCAAACAAATACTGTGTTGTCTTGTCATGCCAATGCTACTTCCGGCGTGCTTATCGGTACGGCACGCGTCAATATCCACATTACTGACACAGATTTTTCCGCTAGGGCACTTATCGATTCTGGCTCCTTGTCTTCCTTCATTACTGAACGACTCAAACGCAGAATCAAGCTTCCCTCTAGAAAGATCCGAGCTCAAGTTTCGGGCATCACAGATTCTAGCGTTGCGCAAATTAAAGAAGCATGCAACATAGAAATACGATCACCAGTTCATCCAATATTCCGCATGCATGCCACGGTGCTAGTTTTAGCCAAAATGACTGGTAATCTGCCATCCTGTCGTATCAGTGCTATGACTATGCAGGCATTTCCAGATTCAGTTCTAACGGATAAAAAGTTCTATGTAAACGAAGAAGTAGATCTGATATTGCGATGCGATTTATATCCCCAAATAATTCTTAGCGGCCTGAAGAAAAATGTACTGAGCACGCCTTTGGCACAAGAAACTGTGTTTGCCTGGATTTTAACCGGCCGCACAGAACCACAAAATCCAACCAATAACATAGTAGCGTATCATAGCAAAGTGACCTTAGATAAACAATTATCGGCTTTCTCGGAGTTAGAAAACATCCCTGCAAATAAAGCTATGAGCGCAGACGATAAATTTTGTGAAGATTTATTTGAAAAATCTACGCAAAGGCACGAAGATGGGAAATATATACTGTCCCTCCCCTTCAAACAAGAATTTCCTGCAACTATATGCTTAGGCTCTTCTCTTAAAAGAGCGTGCTCTCAATTCTTCCGAAATGAGACACGGCTCGCATAAAATCTTGAGTTGCAAGAAGAGTACACAAGGGTTCTAAGCGTATATGAGACATTGGGGCATGTCAAAAATTGGTAGGAGCATATCAGCAGATGCAATCGACAACTATTTCCTACCACACCATGCTGTCATAAAAGCTGAAAGTACCTCCACGAAGGTCCGTGTGGTCTTCAATACCTCTAGCCCGACGGCTAATGGTAACAGCTTAAATGACATTTTACTCCCGGGTCCGGTACTTTAGGCAGATCTTCCAATACTTATTCTACGCTGGAGATTATATCAATACGTGTTTAACTCATAAAAAAAAATGTAAGGCGCGATAACCTCCGAAGAGGTCTAAGGCCGAACTTGCCTTCCAATTTGCGTCGTGCTCCTCTTGATTTTCCCTACAAATTGGCCGGACGGGACCTACATGTTTTATGCCGACTCCGAACGGCATCTGCAAGGCAGATGAATTTCCACTGAGAGCTTTTCATGGCAGAAATACACCCGGAGCGCTTGCCAAACACTGCCGCTTAGAAAAATTTTCTTCTAATTGAAAAACATTATTTCTAAAATTTTGATGTTGCTTTGCCCGGGTGCGGACCCAGGGCATACGGTGTGGTAGGCGGAGCACGCTACCATCACACCATGGGGGCCGCGTGTTTAACTCTTACATCGAGAAAATGTATCGACAAATATGGGTGAACAAAGATCATACCAAGTATCAGCGTATAGTCTTTCGTGCCAGCCCAAAAGAACCTCTTAATCTATATGAGATAAAAACGGTTACATTCGGTATAAACTACGCACCTTATCTCGCGATACGCACATTGCTACAATTAGCTGACGATGTCGAAAGGGCTTCTGTGGCTTCCAACATTCTGCGAAAATGTATGTACGTGGACGACGTGTTAGCGGGAGGGCACATAATCGGAACAACCATAAAGGCAAGAGACGAAATCACTGAAGCTCTACATTCAGCAGGATTTCCTTTACGAAAATGGACTTCCAACTGTGAAGAAATTCTTAAGGACATCTCTAAGCAACATCTACTCAGTGAGGACTTTTTGGCATTCGAAGATACCAGCACAGTAAAAGCTCTTGGAATACGATGGAACGCGCATAGCGACTTATTTTACTTTACCGCAAGGCCATTGAAAACAGACCAGGAACTTACAACTCTTAACTCATATGGCAATAAGATTGAACAGATCTGTGTTAAAGTTAAATTTTCTAAATCAAAATGTATTTTCATTGTATTGTCTTATATTCCTCCCAATAGTACTATTGATGTTTATGAAAATCATTTAGCCAACCTAATCTTGGTATACAATAATTTAACTCAATTCGATGAACTTATTTACCTTGGTGACTTTAATTTAGGTAATATTGAATGGATATCCACTGATAATTTAACCTCACCATCCAATTTGAGATCAGATATCGATATACTGTTTGTGAGCAATATATTATCTTATAACTTAAATCAAAATAATTCTATTGTTAATTATTTAAATCGCTTTTTAGACCTAGTTTTTATTTCTGCTGATTTGAATTCTTCTTGTGGGGAATGCATTGCACCATTATTAAATAATAGTATTCATCACAAAGCACTAACCATAGAATTTTAATTCTACGAATTCGATAAGAACGTCGTTGATGATACCAAGTCATATAACTATAATAAAGCAGATGTTACTGGAATTAATAATTATCTTAATAATGTTGACTGGTCATTTCTAGACTCCCTAGATGATCCACAGTTATTATACAGCAAGATATCTGGGTTATTTACTCTTATGATTTCAAATTTTGTTCCTAAACATAAATTAAGGTCCAACAATAAGCCACCTTGGTTCAATCACAGATTGTGTCACCTCAAAAATTTAAAAAATAAGCCTAACAAAAGTATAAAACAACGGCTTCAGAGGCCGACCATTCAGTCTTCATCCGTCTAAGAAAGGACTTTGATTGTTTGAATAATTTTCTCTACAAGCAACATATGTTTAGAATTGAATCCAACTTGAGACAAAATCCTAAAAGTTTTTGGCAATACATCAACACGAAACGGAAAAGTTGTGGGTTTCCAACTACCCTGTCCTACGTAGGTAATGTATCCGACAACATATTTGATTCTTGTAATCTCTTCGCAAATTTTTTTCAAAAAGTGTATGAAGTTCATGCACCTAGTGACTATGCAACGCCCAATGCCTTGACATTGGATCAAGTTGATGGCTTTAGCGTCTCGCCACAGGATGTTGCGAACACAATATCTATTCTAAAAAACAGCTCAAAAGCTGATCACGAGGGGTTTCCTCCAATATTTTTCAGGCTACTTAACTCAATCATATCTACTCCCATCGCTAAATTATTCAATAAGTGCTTAAGTAAAGGTATCTTTTTAGACTCTTGGAAGCTTTGCACAATATTGCCAGTCTACAAATCGGGTAACCGAAATGACGTATCTAACTATAGACCCATTGTGAAACAAAGTAATTTTGCAAAAATCTTCGATCACGTGGTCAAAGCTAAACTGTACGATCACGTTCAATCATATATCTCTATACATCAACATCGATTTGTACCCTCGAGATCAACTTGCTCAAATCTGGTCTTTACAAACAAAATAGTTAACGCCTTTGAGAGCCAAGCACAGTTAGATGTAGTTTACACTGACTTTTCTAAGGCATTCGACAAGGTAGACCACTCCATTCTCTTGGAAAAACTCAAAGCATTCGGCATTAACGGAAACCTTCTAGATTTTTTCTCAAGTTTTCTTATGGGACGAAAACTTTTCGTCCAAATGGAATCCGCTAGATCTCAAACTTACATACATGCTTGGTCAGGTATCCCCCAAGGTACACATCTTGGGCCTCTCCTCTTTTTATTTTTTATTAATGACCTTCCTGATCAATTTTCAACTGCGGATTGTCTTATGTTGGCGGATGATGTTAAATTATTCCTAAAAATTCAAAATACAATTGACTGTTCTAGTCTTCAGTCTCATCTAAATAATCTTTCTAATTGGTGTATATTAAATCATCTCCATCTAAATGTTAGTAAATGTTGCGTCATCACGTTTGCTAAAAAGTCTAAGACAGTGACTTGCGACTATGTACTAAATGGACAAAATTTGTGCCGTAAAGATACTATTAAGGATCTAGGGGTTATTTTCGACTCTAGGTTGACCTTTTCCAACCATGTAGACCATGTGGTGTCGAAGTCTTTTTCTATGATTGGTTTTATACGCAGAAACACTGTGGATTTTGTTGACCCACTTGCTCTCAAAGCGCTGTATATATCTTTAGTGCGTAGTCAATTGGACTATTGCTGTATAATTTGGAACCCTTACTATCAAAATCTTACTTCTATAATTGAAAAGGTGCAAAGGGTGTTCACTAGAATGGCTTTGCGTCCTCTGTCATGGCCTGATGGGCTTCCAGACTATATTGGCAGACGCAAGTTGCTAGGTCTGCAAAGTTTGGAAGAGAGAAGATCTTATTTTTCTATTATTTTTGTGTATAATGTGATGAATTCTAGAATCAACTGTGAACTCATTTCTAATTTAATACATGTTCACTCATCAAGTCTTAATTTAAGGACAACTCGTTTATTCGATGTAATTTTTCATGCAACCAATTATGGTTTCATGGGCCACTCACAAGATGCGTTCGAATATGCAATTCATATGCTAAAAATTTGAATTTCAGTTTAGAGATAAGTAGCTTTAAGACTAGTCCCTTTATACTTTTTAATTAATGAGTCTGTTAGAACTATTCGGTAGACAATAAATATATAAATAAATAAATAAATGAAAAGGGAAGTACTATCAGCCATAGCCAAACTATTCGACCCACTAGGATCGCTCGCGCCAATAGTAATCGTAGCCAAAATACTTATGCAAAGTATTTAGTTGGAACGCTGGAAGAATTTTACTCAACACTACCATGGAATAGACAATATTAAAATTCCGCGTTGGGTATATTTTTCGCCGGGAGACAGCATCGAACTCCACGATTTCTGTGATGCGTCTGAAAAAGCCTACGCAGCCACGGTTTACCTCAGGGTCAAGGAAGATGGCAAAGTTTTTGTTAACTTGCTTCTAGCAAAAACCAAGGTAGCCCCTGTAAAAACAGTATCACTCCCAAGGTTGGAACTCTGTAGAGCCGTACTTTTGGCGGAAATGATGAACTCAGTCATCAACAACCTCAACATAGGGCAGGCGGAAACGTATTTATGGACGGACTCAACAATCGTTTTGGGGTGGATTCGAAAGCCGCCATGTTCATGGTCTACATTCGTCGCCCATCGCATAACGAAAATAGTCGAAAAAGTGGGAAATACAAATTGGCTACATGTGGAGTCAGCTGCCAACCCAGCTGACTTAGCCATCAGAGGGTTACCGGCGTTTGAACTGATAATAAATTCTTTGTAGTGGCAGGGGCCCTCTTGGCTACAAGAGGACGAATGATGTTGTTGTTGTAGCGATAAGGTTGGTCCCCGAAGGCTTTGGGGAGTGTTATCGATGTGATGGTCCTTTGCCGGATACAAATCCGGTACGCTTCGGTACCATAGCACCATTAAGGTGCTAGCCCGACCATCTCGGGAACGATTTATGTGGCCACAGTAAACTTTCAGGCCATTCCCTCCCTCCCTACCCCCAAGTTCCATGAGGAGCTTGGGGTCGCCAGAGCCTCGTCTGTTAATGAAACAGGATTCGCCGCGGATAGGTGAGGTTGACAATTGGGTTTGGAGAAGCTATATATTGCGCTGGCAACCTGAAAGGTTGCGCTACACAGCCTCTTGAATCTGGTATTTTAGTCGCCTCTTACGACAGGCATACCTACCGCGGGTATATTCTGATCCCTTAACCCGCTGAGACGAATCCCATTGGCCTATACAATAGGGCAACTACGACACAACAATAGAGAAAAAAAAGGTTCAAGCTCACACGATAGCCAGAACTGACAATAGAACAACCATTCTTGATAGGTTTTCAGATTTGCTTAGAGCGTTAAGAGTACTCTCTTATGTGTGGAGATTTATCCAAAGGACTCATCCAAAAACAAAAACCTCGGTCCAATTTAAATCTCTTTTAATTTACCCAGAAGAAATCGATGACCCAACTCTTGATACATATCCAACAGAAATATTATTGGAAGGAATTTTCGAAACTAAAATCACAGGAGTTAATAGAAACGAAAAATGAACTGTTACTCCTTGACCCCTTTTTGGATAAGGATGATCTCATAAGAGTAGGTGGTCGTCTTGGCGCTTCGCAAGATATACCATTCAAAGAACGTCACCTTATAGTGCTGCCCTATGGCTGCCGGTTCTCCCGCCTTCTCGTCAAGTTCATTCACCAGGTCGCACTCCATGGGGAAAACCAGTTAATGCTGCGTCTCATTCGCACACAATACTGGATCCCCAAAGCCAACAACCTGATCAGAACAGTCATACATAATTGCAAAATTTGCACCATGTATAAAAAACGGTTTCAAACAAAACTCATGGGGATATTACCAAAGGAACGCAACACCTTCTCTCGTGCCTTCACGAATACAGGTGTCGATTTTACCGGTCCCTTTTTAAGTCAAAAGTTATCGTGGCCGAGGATGCCGGATGTCAAAGGGTTACGTCTGCCTTTTCATCTGTTTTGCGACCAAAGCGATTCACTTGGAAGCTACCACAGATCCTAGTACCCCTACGTTTTTAGATGCCCTTGACAGATTTATCGGCAGACGAAGATGTCCGAAAAATATTTAATCCGACAATGGCACTAACTTTGTCGGAGCATGTCTCAACTCCCGCCCAATTAGCCCATCCTCAAACGAACCCACTGACCTGAAACCACTAACCCCAGGCCACTTCCTAGTAGGGGGCCATCTGTTAGCTCCGCCCGAACTTGATTCCAACGAGAATCCTGCCTCCGTAGTAAACCGGTGGCAGAAACTTAAAGTCTTACCCAACACTTCTGTAAGCGTTGGAAAAACGAATATCTTTTTGAGCTACAGAAGCGCAATAAATGGAAATATGCCGAGACAAATATAAAAACTGGGGACCTTGTAGTAATAAGAGAGGACAATCTCCCTCTTAACGAATGGCGATTAGGCCGAATAGCCAACCTCCACCCTAGTCCCGATGACCGGGTCAGAGTTGTCGGCATCACAACGGAAAGGGGCGAAGTGACGAGGCCACTGACCAAGTTGGTTTTACTTCCACCGAATAACGCGGAGAAGCCAGAAGGAACCGCCCCACCGCTCTCGTTCCCACCTAACGAGGCCCTTTAGGAATCCAACGAACGTTAATATATTCATGTAGTTTTGTTTGCCCGACATAGATGAGCAGAACTGCGTTTTAGTCACTATGAGCGAATATCTTATTTGACGGTTTCAGCGTGGAAAGTTTCTTTTGAATGGAAAGTTTGTTGAAATTTTCTAGGAAATATGCGAGAAACACGTCATTAAAAGCATAACTTAAATTTTTAAATTAACAAATATTTTTCTTAAAATATCACACACAAAATTAAATTAATGTCTTAGTGAAAACAAACACGAATCCATAATAGGCCTAACAAAACCTTGTGTATCTGCATTTTTAACCAGTTTATTTAATGTTGCGGTATTACATGCTTAGTATGTACCTATGTGTTAATGTTTTGAAATAACAGACCGATGATAGTACTTGGGTTTTTTTTAACAAATGGACACCAATCTAAGCGTAAAAAAGCTCGTTAAAAGTACTGGCATACACATAAATATTTGTTTCATTATAAATAACGTTTTTTCCATTAATTTGCGTGTGGAATCCTATTTTCTGTGATTTGCAATTTTAATTCGAAACAAATACCTATCCTATATCTATATTGTTGTTTTTTTAGTTTAAATCGGTGCGAGACTAGCACAGTCGAATGACACTACATTTTACGTCTAATGCTTGCTTGAAATAAGAATATCAGCGCCACGGCTGCGAAGCGCTAAGACGACCGCTTCGTAGAATGGACCATAGGTGAACCAGTAACCAACTACAACAAATAATAAAAGTAAATGTACTTGAGCGATGATAATATTTTTAGTTACATGACCAGATTTCCAATGGTCCAATTCATGACCGAGCACCGCCAAGACTTCTTCATTGATGCAACTTTTACCCTTGTCTTCCTCTTTCAAATCAACATCATATGGTTTACCTTTGTTGAGTACAATAAGCTTGGAGTTCCATAATGCATAGAAGTATGCATTACAATGTGATGAACGTTCTGAACTTTCCACAACATGTAATTTCGTTAATGGAAATGTTTGCGTGGCGGCAAGATCTTCAATAGATTGACGTAGTGGTCCCTTTTCTAATCGTGTATACTTATCGAATAGTGGCGCAATGAATGGTGGATAAATGGTGAGTAATGTCCACGAGGTTACACCTGTAAATACCCGTAACCAAATAAAGAATTTATCGCCACTATTTTGTACAATCCATACTTATTTTTCTTGAGCAAATTTTTGTTGCACTCACATACAGCATCAAGGTTGATGCAAGTTATTTAACTGGCAAGAGCACAGTACTCCTTGAATTTTTTGTGATCAGCAAACATGTTTTTCTCACCAGGTTTCCAGGTAGCTTAGGCATCTTCAAATCTGTAATTAAATAAACGAAGAAATCTCCTGTCGTCAAAAGTTTTTACTTTCAACGAAATAGAATATATATATCGATCTCTCAGCTGCTCTAGGATTGCAAGCGCGCCGTCTATTGGCACTTTAAGGCAATAACATATCCGTCATTTTAATACACGGGCACTCAAACTGCACAATTTAATGTTAGGCCATAGTCACTTTTGCTATCGCATTTTGTATTATCTATATAACAAAATTACCAAGCGAAACTTTCGACGCCCGAGACAAATCGTCCAATCTCTCGCCACCCGACCTCAGTCAAAAAACCGACTCAAATCATTTTTTTTTAAGAGTTATAACCAAAACCTTTTCAGGAAAAATGGGTCGTTTCCGCGCATTAAAACAGCATACTGAGGGTTCATCAAGCCTGAAGAAAAAGTGCCATCTTTGTGAAAAAAACACCCTATACGTCTCTGCCTCATATACCGCGCCAAGACACCAGAGGAACGACTCAGCGAAGCCCTAAAAAGGTCATTCTGTGGAAATTGCCTGGCCATGGACCATTTCACTAGGGAATGCACAAGTCAAGGGAGATGCCGTCGGTGCGGTATGAAGCACCACTCAACTCTCCACCTAGAGGACGACAACGAAGAACTAAACCTTCTTTGGGAAGCACGCAGCAAACTTTGGAGCACGCAAGTATCTGAAGAAGAAGACGACGACGAATCTGTTTAAATGCCTCGGAGATTGGAACGGAGACTAGGCCTGTTCGTCCTGAAACCCAAACATTTCGGTCCGGAGCGGAGACACGGCGTCTTCGCCCGGCCCTTACTAGGGGATTGGAGACTCAGTCTCTCCGACCCCGCTTACAACACGAACGCCAACAGCCTACCCGACAAAATAAAGTCACCAAGCGCGGAGTGGAGTTAAGGCCTCCCCACCTGCATCGACAGGAACATGGGAAGGGTATAAGTAATTGGCGCCAGCTTCATAAGCCGTCAACCTTTCGCAACTGTCTAATAGGACAACACGCAGCCAGTCAACCAACGTTGCGGCTAACTCCCGCGATTTCACCCACCGCAGTGGTAAGAGTAGAAGCCACGGGACGTCTCCACCTTGTCAGAGCCCTCATTGACGCCTGCTCACCACGTGCAATCATGTTATCCGATTTAGCATATGAATTGGGATTACCCCGTCCAGGATCAGTTAGCAAGATAGCTGTACTCTGCGTATAAGAGGGAAGCATGGCGAAAGTAAACGTATATCCACATACGTTACCCTAGTCCCAAGTTATCAGAGGGTGTCGCCCGGGGGCAATCTGCACTCGTCGATAGCCAGCAGCTACACCCACATTCGGCTAGCAGACCCTCAATTTTATAGGTCGACGCCCATCCGCTTAGTTCTTGGAGCGGACATCTACGGAGAAATCTTATTACCTGGCCTCCTACCGAACACATCGGGTGGGTACTCTCCGGAGTCACCAATGTCTAAACTTTTTCACCATTAAACTTAAGGTTTTATAAATCTTTCTTTTTTTTTCAAATAATGAATATTATATGAGGCGCCTAAATACAAAACCTGCTATTTTGAATATTTGAATTAATTTTTGTATAATCTCGCACGGTGCGTGGTTGCACGGAGAATATATATATGTAACAAAAGAAATAAAAAGGCAAATATTTGTATTAATAATAGTGACAAATGATTAGTTTATTTAATGTTAAAATGGTACAATATTTTACCTTTGGTATGTTGCGTGACGGCAGCAGTTGACCTTCTTCCTTCGTGGTTGAAATTGAACAGCAAAATGGAAAGTGATCTCCGTGTTGTCGAACCGGAGATCGTGCGGGGATGTAGTGCCACAGTAAAATGTATTAAAATAAATTGTAGATGGCAACCCTCTTTAGAAATGTGCAAGATGCAACCATACATCAGATGCACTTGGCATCACTAAAATTGCTAGAGTCGAGCAATTTGGAGAGTTTCTGATTGGTTGAAACTGCCGTTGTTCGACGCCATGATTTTATTTTTGACGCCATCATTAATTTCGTTGCTAAGCAACGTAAAGAAAAACTGCCGAGCTACAGAGTTGCGTTAGCGGCAGTTTTTCAGTTTTTAGTATACCGGCACACGCATCAGACGCGAACTTAAAAATTAGAAAAAATAAAAAGTTACAAGTTGTAGTGGAAAGATAATTAAAAGAACAGTCGACAGAGAACATAAAATACATAAATAACTAAAAGTTTGTTTTAAATAAAGTTGTACACAAAAGACATAAAATACATAAAAACTAAAAGTTTGTTTTAAATAAAGTTGTACACAAAGGAAACTAGTTTATAATTAAAAGGGTTTACTGATAGAACTAAATTGCGAATAAAAGGAAAAAACTAAGTGTTAAAAATTAAAACGATTTCATTTATTTAACAAAAGGAGAAGAAACTAAAAGACAATACAAGTTTAGCGTAAGTGCGGTGTGTGTGTGTGTGCACAGTATATATATATATATATAAGAGTGTCCAAGATGGACATTTGTTATCCGATGGAAAACTCAGTTACCCGTGTTAGTGTTGCATATATGTGAACATACATGAATGTGTATGCATGTGGGTGTGCAGTATATGAAAGTATGTATGAATGCATTTGCACTAAATAAATTATGTATTAGAGTGGCCGTGTTTGCAGTATAAAAATATTTAGGTCCTGACCTAAACAATATTTAAATTGCGACAATATTGCATCGCCTATACCACATTCTTTTTTTTCGATAGACATATTGGACAGTGCAATTGATTTTAATCCACGTATGTTTTCTTATATTCTACTTTACAGCATTCACAGCTTTCGAAATGGTAGTTTCTGCGGCTGCCCTAGACACATATGTTTTCTTGCCGCAAGGGGGCCGGAATGTTTAGGCCGATAAGCTAAACATCTCGTACCACCCTAATGCGCACTTTTTTATTGTCTAACTGTTGCACAAAAATGCATATTAGAAGCCGTTTTTCTTTCTTTTTGACTTTCAAGAACTGCAGTCAGGAGCAACCACATCGAAGGTAATTTAAAGTTAAATACATAAATTTATATTTTCATAATTTTTATACTTTATTATATAAATATAATAAAACCATTGTAACGAATTTAAACTAATTCATTTTCTAATTTATTTAATAATTTGGGGAAAAACTTAAACAACGTGACATTCATTTTCATTCTGATGTATTTTATCTCCCGTCTCATGCCCATAATTGAGTCTTTCCGGATCATAAGCCCACCAACGAGGGCCTT